>JANAVB010001998.1:4202099-4439599 GCA_029216955.1 Iris pallida | reverse complement strand
TGTGAGATGTTATTATTTTCTAACACTATGTTTAAGCTGAGACAGTTACACTTATAGACTCTAGAAGTGATTTTGGAATTATGTTATGCTTCTAGATTTTTTTGGATTTTTATATCATATCTTTTATGTCCTCATCGTGCTATTTATCTCCCTTATAGTTATTGTGATCAAGTATGAGTATTATCATCATCTTGTCCTCCGTATGGAGTTGAGATATCATGGACAGGTTCCATATACTATGGTGTGAGATGGTTAGATAGTATTGTTGACCTATAGAGCGGTTTACAGTCGATGCTGCGGCGTAGGATGGACGTACCCACATTCAAGTGCCCTTACATCGGGTGCGGGTCGTAACAATTATACCCTCCCTAGTCTATATATGAATGTTTAATTGTCAGGTATAAGAGGGAGGGTATAATGGAAAAACTAAAACAAATAATAAAAATTCAGGGTCTAAAGTTCCTAATTAGGCAAGTCAGGACTTAAACTCTAAGCTGCTATAAAATTCAGGTCAAAACTCTAATTAGTACAAAAAGTACAGTTTCCATACTTGTGAGAACATCCTAACATCGCAAAAGTTTCTTGCCATTTATTGTAGCACTCAAAAGCATGATATGAGAACTATGCAGCCACCTAACAGATCAATCTACACACAAGATGTTCAATAAAACATGCAGAGTAAATTGTTGTAGATATGATGCATATATTAGAGCCATATTAAGTATGAAGGTTGGGATTGTTGTAGTCGTATTATAGAGACAATTCATTTCCAAATCATTTTTTTTACATTTTTTTTGTTTGATCAAATTATTTTGAGTTATCCCTCCCTCTTTTTTCTCTTTCATGTATCTTAACGGTGCAATTTCTATTTTTGATTATAACTAATTCGTTAACGTATTCCTTATTTTTGAGATGTATATAGTAACGGGTAAGTAGGTTACATTTTTTATGGTTGAAACTGATAAATATAAGAATCATTTCATAAAGTGCTAGCTGTATCTTGTTGTGGTAAGTAGTGTAGTCCAGGGAAAGAGAGAGAGATGGGGGGAGGGAGAGAGGGAGAGGGAGAGATGTTCTCCTCCCTATTGCATAAAACTTGTTGCCACTTATGGTTAAGCTTTATTTCCTTACTAGGCGACACATCTGAGTTTTGTACTAGGATTTCGGTATTCTTGTCATGGAACTGGGATTTTTGTATGCTTGTTTAAATTCGTCATTAATAAAATTTTATTTTATCTATTACCATCTATTTCTAGTTATGCTTTCTTCAAAATTCTCCATGTGATCTAATATTTATCACATTCTATAGGATATCACTCGTTTATATAAAAGAATGTAAGTATTTGTTTTAAATTCATTCATCCGAACCAGAACATGATAATCTTTCCTTGTACAAAATTTCTCATGAGGTGCAACTTCCTAAATTCTAGAGGTTTTACCATACAACAATGTTGTTAACTTCTTCTTGTGGCATTCTTCCTGCTCTATCTTAAGCAATGTATTTTGTTACTAGTGGAGCCAATTATGACTGCCTACTCTTTGGTAGGTTGAAGATGCATCAATCTCCAATAAATCACACTTTTAATTAATTATCAAAAATATATTTAACTATTACATATCTAACCGACTTAGTATTTACCATGGTGCCCTAGCGTTATTTTGTGGTATAGTTTTGTCTTTTAGACAAGGACGATACATTGTATTCCTTCAACACTGGCCTCAACTTAGATTGCCGCAATAACATAATTCAAGGTGTGATGTGGGCTGGGTAGGACAGGGCCGACCTGGGTCTAGTGTTGATCGGGATTTACCGGACCGTGTTTAGCTCGGATGGAGGAGCGGGCCGGACTGACCCGGAATTAAAAAATCCGAATCCAGCTCGAACCATGGCCCAAATTTGGGCGGGCCGGGTTGAACCGGACCTAGGCCTAGCCAGTTCAGGGTTGGGCAGGGTCGGGCCCTTTTTAAAAAAACATAAAAAAGTGAAAAAACATATAAATGTTAGTACAATTTAAATATGCTATAAATTAACTTTAAAAAAGAAAAGAAAAGTAAAACTTAATATTTTTTATTAAGTTCAAGATAATTTAATCTACAAGTATTTTTTCCATAAAATTTGTAATAAAATCTACAAGTTGCAAATTGATACTTCATTTTTAAAAGAATTATAAAAAATGTACAAGTATTTTCTTTTTTGGTCGTCCGTCTTTTGTCTAAGTTTATTGCTCGACTCCTGCTTTAGTTCTGTCCTCTAAGGTAAGAGACTGAAAGTCCAGCATATTAATGTCGACACTTTCATCACTTGAGTTTTGAGCCCATTTTTCTGCACGAACTCAATCTTGAATGCAGACGCAAGCTTCCAAAATATCTGACAACATTATGATCCTCTTCTTGCTTAGCATCCTTGAATATGCACTAAAATAAGATGTCGATGCTACCGTGGGCACCGGAACCATTAGTATATCACGTGTAATAGAAGAAAGTATAGGGTACATTTTTTCGTGTCTTTTTCATCATTCTAAAATAGAAAAATAAGATGCAGATTCATTATCTTCCACATGAAAATTAAAACCTAACAATAATACATGAGTTAGTAGGGAAGATTATTTTTGTTTCTTCGTTTGCATTACATTGTTAGTGTCACTCCCTTTCCCGGCATACGTATTTTTTCTGCATTATTCATGTATATGGTATCTGGTACTTGTATCATTATGTATTGGTATCCTGTAATTATACTTGATCATGGCATGGAATAATGTCTTACCGCAGAGTAGTGTTCCAACCATTGTCCTTGACTGGCTAGTGTGGTTTACTACTTCGATGATGTAATACTGGACTATGTTGTGATCTTGACCAAACATATTAGGTGTAGGTGAGACGACCGTTAGGGAGGAAGAAGGCTTGCAGTGAGCTATCCTTGGCCGGTGGGGGACAATATTTTCTAGATTCATAAATGAAGTTTATATTTCGACAAGAGGAAATAATGAAGTAATCTTTGACATATTTTGTTATCTATTTTTATCTATGTGGCATGGCATATAGACTTAGACAAGAACATGTTCAGGTTAGGGCTTAGTTGAGCTACCCCACCCTCTCCCCTATATATATTATTGTCCCCTCTCTCTCTCTCCTCATTCACTTTCATTTTCCATCAACAGACCTAAGCAAGTACATCTTGCACTATGGAGAAACCACTTGCTATTTTTTTATACATATTATTAGTCTATATCATGCATCTAAACTTTTTCTACATGATTTGTACTTGGAGTTTGGATTTAATGGCTAGTTTAGTGTAGATCTAAGTTTTACGAGTTAGGGTTTAATAGTTTTTTATGGAAATGATCTATCAAAACTTGTTGTTTCAAAAACTAATGGTTCCATGTTGTAGAAAATTTGATTTCATGCAGTTTTGGCTTTAATTTTGTCGAATTTTGAGTTCTGGAAAGAAAGTTATGGCCATGACAAAATTTTTAAAATTTCCATAGCTGAGCTAGCTACCTAGGACGACGACCTTCTATGCGCACAGGAGGCCATGAGGCATAAATGCCAAGTGGTCGCACTAACACATGCGCTCTATGTGCATAGGTTTTCTATGCACATGGTATGAGTGGCACATAGTTTTCGTATAGTGTATGCATAGTATTTCTTCAAAGTACGCGCATAGTATTTCTGTATAGTGCGTAAATAGTATTTCTGTATAGTAGCATACAGTATTTATGTATAGTGCGTACATAGTATTTTTGCATAATGCGTGCGTTCTATTTCTATATAGTGTGCGTATAGTATTTCTGCATAGTACATATACAACATTTTTGCATAGTTGAGTATAGTATTTTTGTATAGTGCCATATAGTGTTTCTGCTACGAGGCCAATATAGGATTTCACTTGACTTGACCATGTTCCTAACTTGACTACCTGCATAAGTGCTGGTACTTTCCTAAGTGTGTACTGAGGTACAATCTAAGTGTGCAGTAAGGTGCTATTATATAAGTGCACTGAGGTGCGACTCTTCGTTCTACGTGATCTTGCTTGTTATACGTCAGTACATTCCTAATTCATGACAGTCATGGTAAATAGTTAGTAACATTAGCATGGTATGATTGCTTGCTTGAAGCATACACTAATGATAGATCCATATGTAGACTCTTCAAGCCAAAATATATTCATACTTAGGGTACACGTACTGAAGTAGACATATAGATGGATGCCATATGACCACAACATATGATTCTAAGACCAACATAGGGTTAAACTAAGCAACTTAAAATGGTAGAATCATTTGGAGGAAACATAATCTAGAGATCGTGCATGATAAGTCACCACCCAGACATTTGTTACGGCATGTCGGCTAGCCACTACAGATATACTGTATATTCATCCGCACTAGTGGAGTGCAGTATCTGATTATTATATGTCGAGCCAGTTCTCTATATAGGAGAGCTGATACCGTTAGTGATTATTTAGTACGGTGGCATTTCGAGGGACCGGTGCATTTATTGCGTGCATGTATTATTGTTTCAGCTAGCCTTGCTTGGATACTGGCACGATCTGAGGATTCTTATATATATACATTATTAAGATAATCCAGACAGATTATAGAAAGCCGTAGGACTGATTGGACGCTTATAAAATGACTTGTTTATGACCTATTTCCTTTTGTTAGTAGCTGGGGACATGGACTATCGTGATCCATGGTCCTACCCATGTCTTTGCTTAGTTACTGGGTTGGTCTATTATGCTACGACAGGCTATGGACCAAAGTTGTGATGTAGAAGCCAATAACCAAACCATGATTATAGGATGTACTTGATCTTGGAACGATTATGGTACTCTTTGTCCTTATTTTGCTGCAAGGGTGTCGCATTGTCTCGATGATGCGGTATAAGCCTATAATTCATGGCCTAAGTCTTATTTTATTGTTTGGGTTTGTTTTATTCATTATGTGCTCCATTGTTGTACATGCTATTCGGGACATGACCCGCTGCTTTTGTTTTGCCAGATTTTATAGTAAAGCCTTAAGAACTAGCTTTCTTCTCTGACAATGGTGCACACCAGGTGTCACGACCCGCACCCTAGAGTTAGGGCACGAGACGTGGGTACGTCCAGCCTACGCCGCAGTGTCGGCGGTAGAACGCTATCCTAGGTCACAACATCTAGCAATATAAAGCTAAAATAGTTTATACTCCCCGATTGGGGGTGACATGATAAAAGTAGACTCAATCACAACTAAGGAAGAAGAAGCACGATATGATATTAAACTCAAGAAAAAACAGATGATAACATAGCTGATAGATAGATAAATGAAACTGCTGAAATGAAAGGAAATCCCAAGTACATCAGAAAGTCTAAGTGTCTAAGATAATTCAAATCCCAGATCCCAAGTATCAATAAGTACAATCATCCATTAAATACTGAAATAAAAGCATCCTAGTCTAAGGGTGTGTAATCCACAGCTAGTGGGGCCTGCTGATGGTCCAGGTCCAACATCTCATCTAAGGTGGCACCGTAATAGGTATCCACACCAGCCTCCTCCTCGTCCTCTGTAATATTTTCAACAGGTCCAGTCAGGACAGGAGCGAGTACAGTACATCTCAACAGTTCATAGCAGGTTAGAAGATATAATCATGCAGTAAAGTAAGATACAAGTACTGAAAGAAGTACAGTATGTAAACAGAGAGAGAAAGCTGTAATAGAAATATCTACAATAAATAGGGAACTAACATGTGGCTAGTGAGTCAGAGTACAACATAGACATGTAAATGGCATAGGAGATTCTGATGCTACACTATGGAAGAGATTCTGATACTACACAACTTGGATAGTATTCACATATCTATTTCTACTCCCCCGTACCCCCAATCAGTACACAAGGATCCAAACAGGTTATGTTATGATACTATGTAAAGCCCCCGAAGGGTGGTAAGCCTCCGAAAGGTGATAAGCCTCCGAAAGGTGATAAGCCTCCGAAAGGTGATAAGCCCCCGAAGGGTGATACATAGTAGACCCATAAATGGGATAAGAATTCCAGGAAGACTCTGTGATCGTAAGAGTATATGTCACAAGTGATCGAAGAATCAACGAAGCATAGTGATACGCTATGTAAGTGAAACACACAGAACATAGAGTACCCGATGCTCCCTAAGGATAACATCTCAAGAAGGGATCCATATAGTACCAATCCGTGTGACCAACGTGACAGTACAAATAAAGTAATCTACTGCAGGAAATAGTTCTAAGCAGGATATGAAATGATCAGAGAATGTACTCGCCTGGTATCTGAGTGTCCAATATGAAAGTACTGTCCGAGGAGTGGTGTCTGGCTCCTATTTAGAACAGCACAAGTCACAACAAGTCCAGAATGGTAAAATAAAGTACTACTATGCATACTATATGAATCTAGGTCAATCTAGACCAAAGTCGACTCTTGGTCAACTTTGGTCAACCCTAGAAGTCAAACTAGTCTAACTAGTCTAATCTAGGTCTAACAAGCCATTTCTAAGTCTAACTAGACTATACAAGTCAATTCTAGGCCCACTAGGCATACCATGCCATAGGCTAGAAGACTAGGCCATGGGCCAATAGGCTAGCCCAAGTCTATACAACCTACAAAACATCTATACACAACACATATATATATATCTAAATATATAGTACTCATATAGATCCCTTAAGTAATATAACTAGAAAACACCCTATAGGCTATATGTATACCATACTATCATATATGTTAATACATAAAAATATACAAATGCATAGAGAGGGGCAATCAAATATTCAAGTGCATATGTGTATGTGTGTGTGTGTGAAAGAATGTGGAGAGTGTCACATGAGAGTGAATGTGTGTGAGTGTAGTGAATTTAGTGATCTGTGAAAGTGCCCAAGCTGTGTGTGTTGGTGAAACATGCAAAACAATGAGAAGAGGAGGGGAAATTCAGATATTAACTCACCCCTCAACCAAAACAGTGTACAACAACACTCAAACCCAAATTCAGTTTTTATATTATCTACAAAACAATCTCAGATATTGAACATTAACCTAAACAGTCCAACCTACATTTCACAGATTTATACAATCATGGAATCATTCCAATGCTCAATTTAAACCCAAAACCAATTTGAAACAGTCCCCACATAAACCCAGGTCAGGTACAATATTGAAGGACCCCAAATTTATACACAAGAACACAAAAACAGTGTAAACAGTACACTAACCCAGTTTTCAGTTTTAAGCCCCACAACTCATCCAATTCGATCCAAAATTGACACACCACAAGTAAACACCTAGGTACACATATTAGAGTCTTAATACTATGCAAAGATTAGTGTTAATTGGGTTAAAATTGATGACAAAACCCATTTACAAAATCTAAAAAAAAAACAGCAATGGCATATCATGTAGGTATCAGAAAACAATAGGGAAAAGAGAATTTAATCAACAAAACTAAGTTAAAATGCCCAAACAGTGATTGGTATTGTGTCTACACATTATATACGTGTTTTGTGTCGAGTTTGTGTCCACCCAAGTGGACACAAACGTGTCCAATTCAACCCAAACTGAAATCGGGCAAACTGGACACAGGAAACTGGGTAGTCTCGTGCGGGTGTGCGCGCGTGTCGTGCACCCGACACAGACCATCCAAAGCCTCATGCTCGTGTCTCCAATAAGACTAGGTATAGGTGCTCGTGTCTAAGTGCCTGAAACGTGTCCTCATGTCGCCGTGTCCGTGAACCAAAGCCGTATCAATGGCTAAGTGCACACTGTGCGCAGAACAGTGAAATTCCCGTGCGTCAAGGATTTCTCCCTCAATACGCCACGTGGGCCCACAAAATTTGACACATGGAATGTCAGTGGGTGCCCCGAGACTCCTCCAAAATCTTGTATCCAAACACGCAGTGTCGTGTCCTGGGGAGCCCCCGAGTAGCAGGGAATACGTACGGGCTGTCGTGCTGCCGTGTCCAAGCCACGAACCCGATACGAGCAGACACGAAAATCACATCAAAAGATCAAAAATGCATAAGCAATAGTAAAAATAATATTCCTATTTAAAAACATTGTACAAACGAGATCGAAATGCCCTTTGGGACATTTCGTCAAACACTTAGACTACAGTCAGGATACGTGTCCAAATGGACACGAAACTTAGGATACCCGACACGAAACCTATACTGATACTTAGGGGACTCCTAGGGCTCCCTAATGATGAAGACAAAACGAAATTTCATGGAAATTTGAGAGAGTTACCTAAGCTTGAACCTTCAAGAAAAATCCCCTATTCAAATGCTCTCCTCTTGATGTCCCAATTCACCAAAATCACCCCAAACTGAAATGGAACATTAATGATAGCAAGAATAGATAGATTAGGACCTAATGGAATAAATTAGAAAGAAAAAGGAAGAGGAAAGGAGTTCTAGGAATAAAAATGCAATAGAAACTAACCTCCTTGAAATTAGGGCTTTTCCTTAGAAAGAGGCAACCCTAGATTTTAGGAGGGGTTTTATAGTGGGGGAATCCCAATGAGGATGGGGTGGCTGGCCATGATGGGCTAGGGATTAGGGTTTGGTAGTTTGGGCTTGGGCCAAGTTACAGAGGCTATGGTTTGATTGTCTTATTAATGGCTCTAAATCATAAGCCATGACTTATGTCTTTCTAATTTCTATTGCTAATTAGGTTCTAATGACCAAACCTAAGATTAGGCTAGGTTAGACTAGAGTCATATATCCTAACCAAGTCCATACTAACCAGGGTTAGCTCCTAGGTTGGTCTACATGGGTCCAAACTAGTCAAAATCAATCTAGTCCAAACAATACCAAAATAATTCCTAGAAATTCCCATAAATTCTAATTAATTCTAATAAATTTAAATTACCCCAAAATGTCAAAAATACCCTCATACTAGAAATGTGGTAGTGATAAATCTACCCTCCTTAAAAGAATTTCGTCCTCAAAATTGAAAGGCGAAATACTACTGATGAGAAGGATAGAAAGCATACCTCACGGTCCAAAAAGATAAGGGTAGCGCTCGCTCATCTCATCCTCCCGCTCCCAGGTAGACTCTCCTGGAGAATGATGCCTCCATACGACGCGCACCAACGGTATCACCTGGTTCCTCATAACCTTTTCCCGTCGATCCAGAATCTCCACTGGCTGCTCTGGATGGCTGAGAGAAGGCCCAACCTCTATCTCCGAATGATCGAGCACATGGCTAGGGTCAGCCACGTATCGTCTCAACTGTGATACATGAAATACGTTGTGGATCCCTACTAGTACAGGCAGCAAGTCTAGCCTGTATGCAACGTCACCGACTCTCCCGCTGATAACGAAAGGACCGATGAAGCGCGGGCTAAGCTTCCCGCCTCCACCGAAATGTATCGTACCACGAATCGGAGATATCCTCAAGAAAACCTGGTCTCTGACCTAATCACAAGCAAGGTCTCAATTAATTATAATAAACTAACATGATCAAAAATCATAAACAAACAACCTAATTCTAATCCTACTCTAAACTGTACCTCAAACTCCAAGGGCCTCCGGTGGCTATCGGCCCAGTGCCGATGTCTGTCCTGCGCCACGCGAAGTCTGTCCCTGATGAGCTTCACCTTCTCGGCCACATCAACAACCATCTCTGGCCCCAGTAAAGCTCGCTCACCAACATCATCCCAGGATAAGGGTGTACGGCACCTACGCCCGTACAGAGCCTCGAAAGGTAACATCTCAATGCTGGCCTAGAAACTATTATTGTAGACAAACTCCACCAAATGAAGATGATCCTCCCAGGAACCTCCAAAGTCCAGAATGTACGTCCGCAGCATATCCTCAAGGGTCTGAATAGTCCGCTCTGACTGTCCGTCCGTCTGGGGGTGGTATGCAGTACTAAACTTGAGCTGAGTGCCCAAGCTGGTCTGCAGACTCCTCCAGAAATGAAAAGTAAAACGGCTATCCCGATCTGAGACGATACTGACTGGAACCCCGTGAATCCTGACTATCTGCCGCATATACAACTCTGCCAGCCTCTCTATAGACTTACCCACCTTGAATGGCAAGAAGTGGGCCGATTTGGTCAACCTGTCAACGATGACCCAAATCGCATCTTTTCCTCCTGGTGTGCGCGGTAATCCGGATACGAAGTCCATAGTGATATGCTCCCATTTTTACTCGAGAATAGGCAACGGCTGCAATAATCCACCGGGCCTCTGTCTCTCTGCCTTGACCTGCTGACAGACCAAACACCTAGCCACGAAGCGAGCCACCTCCCGCTTCATCCCTGACCACCAAACATGCTCCTGCAGATCTCGGTACATCTTGTTGGCACCCGGGTGTATAGAGTACTGAGATCTGCGGGCCTCCTACATAACCTGCTCTCTGAGATCTCTACTGGGCACACATAACCTGGAACCGTACCTCAAGGCACCATCCTCTGCAAGAGAAAACTCGCCCTCCAGCAATCCTGCTCGAACCTGCTCTCGGAGACACCGCAGAGCAACGTCCTCAAACTGTGCCGACTTGATCCTCTCCACCAAGTCTGACTGAATCTGCATCCCCCATAGCTGCATCTGCACTCCGGGCACGATCACCTCAATCCGAAGGCTCTCCAAGTCGGCAAGTAAATGCCGATCCATGGTCAAACACATGGCTGTCGGATACCTACTCAAGGCATCGGCAACCACGTTGGCCTTCCCTGGATGATACTGCAGTGCAATATCGAAGTCCTTCATCAACTCCAACCATCTGTGCTGCCTCATGTTCAACTCCTTCTGAGTGAACACATACTTTAAGCTCTTGTGATCTGTGAAGATCTCTACCCTCTCACCATACAGATAATGCTTCCACAGCTTCAGAGCAAATATCACTACTGCCAGCTCCAGGTCGTGGGTAGGGTAGTTCTTCTCATGGGGACGCAATTGCCTGGAAGTATAGGCAATCACCTTTCCGTGCTGCTGTAACACACAACCCAGCCCCTTTTCTGAAGCATCACTATATATAGTGAATCCACCTGATCCTGAAGGCAATGTCAAAATCGGAGCTGTCGTCAGCCGCTTCTTCAACTCATCAAAAGCTGCATGACACTCCTCTGACCAAACGAACTCAGTATCCTTTCGGGTCAACCGAGTCAACGGCTCTGCAACCCGGGAGACATCCTGCACAAATCTCCGATAATACCCTGCCAGCCCCAGGAAACTCCTGATCTCTGCAACCGAAGTCGGCACTGCCCATGCCTCGACTGCTACAATCTTCTTGGGGTCAACTGAGATACCATCTCTAGTCACAACGTGCCCCAAGAAGTCCACCCGGTCCAAGAAAAATTCACACTTGGAGAGTTTTCCATAAAGCTGCTCCTTCCTGAGAATCTCTAGCACTATCCGCAGATGCTCCTCGTGCTCCTCCTCAGTCTTGGAATATATCAAGATATCGTCTATGAACACCACCACAAACTGATCCAGATACTGGTGGAACACCTTGTTCATAAGGTTCATAAACACTGCTGGTGTATTGGTTAGCCCAAACGACATAACCAAAAACTCGAACTGTCCGTACCGTGTCCTGAAAGCGGTCTTGGGAATATCCTCCCTCTTCACCTTCACCTGGTGATATCCCGACCTCAGATCAATCTTGAAAAATACCCGAGCTCCGCTCAACTGGTCAAATAGATCGTCGATCCGCGGCAGTGGGTATTTGTTCTTGATCGTGAGGTTGTTGAGTGCCCTATAGTAAATACACATGCATACTGACCCATCCTTCTTCGGCACGAACAACACTGGTGCACCCCATGGCGAGGAACTCGAGCGAATGAAGCCCTTGTCCTGCAGCTCATCCACTTGCTTCTTCAGCTCCACCATCTCACTGTTGTTCACCCGATAGACATGCTGAGAGATGGGTTCCGCTCCTGGAACCAAGTCTATCGAAAACTCTATATCTCTGTCTGGTGGCAATCCCGGCAACTCCTCTGGGAAAACATCCATATACTCTGCTATCAAGGGGTGTGGAATCGTCTGCTCCTCGACCAAGACTCCACAGAAGACTCCGCTGCTCTGTTCTGCTTGACGTCTGGAGTACTCGAACTCTGGCTCCCCGGGCGCTCTGAAGAGAACTCTACCCCCTCTGCAATCAATGCTGGCGTGGTGCCTGCTCAACCAATCCATGCCTAGTACTATATCTTAGTTCGGCAATGGCATTACGAGCAGGCTCACCTCCAACTCACGGCCTCCCAAAACTACTCTCCGACTCTTACAAACATCACGTACGAAGATAATGCCACCTCCGGTCGTGATCTTGTAAGTCCTAGGCAACGATTCAGCTATGATACCGTGTCTAATCGCAAAAGATACTGATATGAAGCTATGCAAAGCACCGGAATCGAATAATGCAAATTCTGGACTGGAGTCGAGAAGAATCGAACCTGCAATCAGCTCTCCTATCACCTCTGCATCTCCAGCTGCCATGGCGAAAGCTCGCCCCTGCTGGCCTCCCCTGGCCTGCTGCTGGTGCTAGACGAACCTCTGCTGCTGCGTCGGCAGGGCTGGTCCCATCTGCTGGCCTGCTGGAGCCCTGGCTCCACCTTTCGGAGCTGCTCGTCCCATACGGCACTCCCTCATCTGGTGGTCTGCTGAACCACACACTAGGCACTGGCCCAGCCTCTTCCGGCACTCATTGAAGACGTGCCCAGGCTTCTTTGAGTAGCCATAAGTACCACCCTGTCTTGAACCTGCTGGTGCTGCCTCGGCTACTGCTGCTGATGGACTGGCCTCTGCTGAATCGGCTGCTAAAACTACGACGGTTGGAACCTCTGCTGCTGGTGCTGCTGCTGAAAGTGCGGCCTCTTGGCCGGTCCTCTGCTACTGCTGCCTCCCTGGGAGTCTCGCCCCCTCTTGAGCCTAAGCTCAAGATCATCCTCTACAGCTAGTGCGTCCACCAGGATCTCCTCAAATGTAGCACTGCGGGCGTTCTTGGTGTAGGACTTGACCTCCTTTACCAAGCCCTTCTGAAACCTCCGGGCCTTCGTCGTCTCGGACAAGTCCTCCATAAATCTGCTCAGGCGGTAAAACACTCCTATGTACTCCTCCACGGACTGGCTCCCCTGGACTAGGGCCTCGAACTGGGTCTCGAGGGCCCCAAGTGCTGCGTCTGGAAAGAACTTCTCCTTGAACAGCTTCTTGAATGCTGCCCAAGTCTGTCCTGCTGTGCCGACCCTCGGGTCGGTCTGGTACCAGGTACGGGCCAAATCCTGCATCATGCTGGCCGTTGCCTCTATCTGGAGCCTTGTCAGAATCTCAGCCAGCCTGAAGATCACCTCCATATGCTCGATCCACTCATCGGCATACAGGATCCCCTCTGTCCCTCGGAAGTCTCTCGGGTGCATCTTCTGGAAGTCTGGGATGCCCTTCTCCCGTGGCTGGTACGGCTGCGGGGCTGCTGCTGCTGGCTGAGCTATGACCCTCTCAACTGCTGTCACTGCCAGCTCAATGCCTCGAGTGAGCTCTGCCGTGTGCCTTTGCTGCTGGGTCTGCTGACCCTCCATGTATTGCCGAAAGAAGGCTAGTAGCTGTACTGCGTCTACTGTCCCAGGAGGTGGCTGCTGGTAAGGATCCTCTGGGAGAACTGGGTCCTGCCTCCCTGTCGGTGGAAGCATACCCCCTACTGCTGCTGCCGGGGCCTCAATACGAGCAAAGGTGGCAGGAGCTGCAGTCCCCTGGCCCTGGTGTACTGGTTGGAAGGTAGAAGTCCCCTCCATAGCATCCTCATGAATGGTATGCTACGAACGAGTCTCTACCATCCCGAAGATAGACAAACAAGAGTATCAATTTCTGAGAAAGAAGCGATATAACAAAGGCGGACAATTAAAATTCAAAAGGATCAGCTGAAAATAGGGATTTAGATGGCAACAAAAGAATTTTTTTCCTAATGTGATCGAGTACCTAAAAAAAATTATTGTCCTATATCCTACTGCAGGCTGTAGTGATACTCTAATTCGAATACCACTACACTTCTAGTCTAGACCTGCATGGGCCACCACTAGAAACGTGTCACGACCCGCACCCTAGAGTTAGGGCACGATACGTGGGTACGTCCAGCCTACGCCGCAGTGTCGGTGGTAGAACGCTGTCCTAGGTCACAACATCTAGCAATATAAAGCTAAAACAGTTTATACTCCCCGATTGGGGGTGACATGATAAAAGTAGACTCAATCACAACTAAGGAAGAAGAAGCACGATATGATATTAAACTCAAGGAAAAACAGATGATAACATAGCTGATAGATAGATAAATGAAACTGCTAAAATGAAAGGAAATCCTAAGTACATCAGAAAGTCTAAGTGTCTAAGATAATTCAAATCCCAGATCCCAAGTATCAATAAGTACAATCATCCATTAAATACTGAAATAAAAGCATCCTAGTCTAAGGGTGTGTAATCCACAGCTAGTGGGGCCTGCTGATGGTCCAGGTCCAACATCTCATCTAAGGTGGCACCGTAATAGGTATCCACACCAGCCTCCTCTTCGTCCTCTGTAATATTTTCAACAGGTCCAGTCAGGACAGGAGCGAGTACAGTACATCTCAACAGTTCATAGCAGGTTAGAAGATATAATCATGCAGTAAAGTAAGATACAAGTACTGAAAGAAGTACAGTATGTAAACAGAAAGAGAAAGCTGTAATAGAAATATCTACAATAAATAGGGAACTAACATGTGGCTAGTGAGTCAGAGTACAACATAGATATGTAAATGGCATAGGAGATTCTGATGCTACACTATGGAAGAGATTCTGATACTACACAACTTGGATAGTATTCACATATCTATTTCTACTCCCCCGTACCCCCAATCAGTACACAAGGATCCAAACAGGTTATGTTATGATACTATATAAAGCCCCCGAAGGGTGGTAAGCCTCCGAAAGGTGATAAGCCTCCGAAAGGTGATAAGCCTCCGAAAGGTGATAAGCCCCCGAAGGGTGATACATAGTAGACCCATAAATGGGATAAGAATTCCAGGAAGACTCTGTGATCGTAAGAGTATATGTCACAAGTGATCGAAGAATCAACGAAGCATAGTGATACGCTATGTAAGTGAAACACACAGAACATAGAGTACCCGATGCTCCCTAAGGATAACATCTCAAGAAGGGATCCATATAGTACCAATCCGTGTGACCAACGTGATAGTACTAGTAAAGTAATCTACTGCAGGAAATAGTTCTAAGCAGGATATGAAATGATCAGAGAATGTACTCGCCTGGTATCTGAGTGTCCAATATGAAAGTATTGTCCGAGGAGTGGTGTCTGGCTCCTATTTAGAACAGCACAAGTCACAACAAGTCCAGAATGGTAAAATAAAGCACTACTATGCATACTATATGAATCTAGGTCAATCTAGACCAAAGTCGACTCTTGGTCAACTTTGGTCAACCCTAGAAGTCAAACTAGTCAAACTAGTCTAATCTAGGTCTAACAATCCATTTCTAAGTCTAACTAGACTATACAAGTCAATTCTAGGCCCACTAGGCATACCATGCCATAGGCTAGGCCAAGTCTATACAACCTACAAAACATCTATACACAACACATATATATATCTAAATATATAGTACACATATAGATCCCTTAAGTAATATAACTAGAAAACACCCTATAGGCTATATGTATACCATACTATCATATATGTTAATACATAAAAATATACAAATGCATAGAGAGGGGCAATCAAATGTTCATGTGCATATGTGTATGTGTGTGTGTGAAAGAATGTTGAGAGTGTCACATGAGAGTGAATGTGTGTGAGTGTAGTGAATTTAGTGATCTGTGAAAGTGCCCAAGCTGTGTGTGTTGGTGAAACATGCAAAACAATGAGAAGAGGAGGGGAAATTCAGATATTAACTCACCCCTCAACCAAAACAGTGTACAACAACACTCAAACCCAAATTCAGTTTTTATATTATCTACAAAACAATATCAGATATTGAACATTAACCTAAACAATCCAACCTACACTTCACAGATTTATACAATCATGGAATCATTTCAATGCTCAATTTAAACCCAAAACCAATTCGAAACAGTCCCCACATAAACCCAGGTCAGGTATAATATTGAAGGACCCCAAATTTATACACAAGAACACAAAAATAGTGTAAACAGTACACTAACCCAGTTTTCAGTTTTAAGCCCCACAAGTCATCCAATTCGATCCAAAATTGACACACCACAAGTAAACACCTAGGTACACATATTAGAGTCTTAATACTATGCAAAGATCAGTGTTAACTGGGTTAAAATTGATGACAAAACCCATTTACAAAATCTGGAAAAAAAACAGCAATGGCATATCATGTAGGTATCAGAAAACAATAGGGAAAAGAGAATTTAATCAACAAAACTAAGTTAAAATCCCCAAACAGTGATTGGTATTGAGTCTACACATTACATATGTGTTTTGTGTCGAGTTTGTGTCCACCCAAGTGGACACAAACGTGTCCAATTCAATCCAAACTAAAATCGGGCAAACTGGAGACAGGAAACTGGGCAGTCTCGTGCGGGTGTGCGCACGTGTCGTGCACCCGACACAGACCATCCCAAGCCTCGTGCTCGTGTCCCCAACTAGACTAGGTATAGGTGCTCGTGTCTAAGTACATGAAACGTGTCCTCGTGTTGCCGTGTCCGTGAACCAAAGCCGTATCAGTGGCTAAGTGCACACTGTGCGCAGAACAGAAAAATTCCCGTGCGTCGAGGATTTCTCCCTCAATACGCCACGTGGGCCCACGAAATTTGACACATGGCATGTCAGTGGGTGCCCCGAGACTTCCCTAAAATCTCGTGTCCAAACACGCAGTGTCGTGTCCTGGGGAGCCCCCGAGTAGCAGGGAATACGTGCGGGCTGTGGTGCTGCCGTGTTCAAGCCACGAACCCGACACGAGCAGACACAAAAATCATATCAGAAGATCAAAAATGCATAAGCAACAGTAAAACTAATATTCCTATTTAAAAACATTGTACAAACGAGATCGAAATGCCCTTTGGGGCATTTCGTCAAACACTTAGACTACAATCAGGATACGTGTCCAAATGGACACGAAACATAGGATACCCGACACGAAACCTATACTGATACTTAGGGGACTCCTAGGGCTCCCTAATGATGAAGACAAAATGAAATTTCATAGAAATTTGAGAGGGTTACCTAAGCTTGAACCTTCAAGAAAAATCTCCTATTTAAATGCTCTCCTCTTGATGTCCCAATCCACCAAAATCATCCCAAACTGAAATGGAACATTAATGACAGCAAGAATAGATAGATTAGGACCTAATGGAATAAATTAGAAAGAAAAAGGAAGAGGAAAGGAGTTCTAGGAATAAAAATGCAATAGAAACTAACCTCCTTGAAATTAGGGCTTTTCCTAAGAAATAGGCAACCCTAGATTTTAGGAGGGGTTTTATAGTGGGGGAATCCCAATAAGGATGGGGTGGCCGGCCATGATGGGCTAGGGATTAGGGTTTGGTAGTTTGGGCTTTGGCCAAGTTACATAGGCTATGGTTTGATTGTTTTATTAATGGCTCTAAATCATAAGCCATGACTTATGTCTTTCTAATTTCTATTGCTAATTAGGTTCTAATGACCAAACCAAAGATTAGGCTAGGTTAGACTAGAGTCATATATCCTAACCAAGTCCATACTAACCAGGGTTAGCTCCTAGGTTGGTCTACATGTGTCCAAACTAGTCAAAATCAATCTAGTCCAAACAATACCAAAATAATTCCTAGAAATTCCCATAAATTCTAATTAATTCTAATAAATTTAAATTACCCCAAAATGTCAAAAATACCCTCACACTAGAAATATGGTAGTGATAAATCTACCCTCCTTAAAAAAATTTCGTCCTCGAAATTGAAAGGCGAAATACTACTGATGAGAAGGATAGAAAGCATACCTCACGGTCCAAAAAGATAAGGGTAGCGCTCACGCATCTCATCCTCCCGCTCCCAGGTAGACACTCCTAAAGAATGATGCCTCCATACGACGCGCACCAAGGGTATCACCTGGTTCCTCAGAACCTTTTCCCGTCGATCCAGAATCTCCACTGGCTGCTCTGGATAGCTGAGAGAAGGCCCAACCTCTATCTCCGAATGATCGAGCACATGGCTAGGGTCAGCCACGTACCGTCTCAACTGTGATACATAAAATAAGTTGTGGATCCCTACTAGTACAGGCGGCAAGTCTAGCCTGTATGGAACGTCACCGACTCTCCCGCTGATAACGAAAGGGCCGATGAAGCGCGGGCTAAGCTTCCCGCCTCCACCGAAATGTATCGTACCACGAGTCGGGGATATCCTCAAGAAAACCTGGTCTCCGACCTAATCACAAGCAAGGTCTTAATTAATTATCATAAACAAACATGATCAAAAATTACAAACAAACAACCTAATTCTAATCCTACTCTAAACTGTACCTCAAACTCCAAGGGCCTCCGGTGGCTATCGGCCCAGTGCCGATGTCTGTCCTGCGCCACGCGAAGTCTGTCCCTGATGAGCTTCACCTTCTCGGCCGTATCAACAACCATCTCTGGCTCCAGTAAAGCTCGCTCACCAACATCATCCCAGGATAAGGGTGTACGGCACCTACGCCCGTACAGAGCATCGAAAGGTGACATCTCAATGCTGGCCTGGAAACTATTGTTGTAGGCAAACTCCACCAAATAAAGATGATCCTCCCAGGAACCTCCAAAGTCCAGAACGCACGTCCACAGCATATCCTCAAGGGTCTGAATAGTCCGCTCTCACTGTCCGTCCGTCTGGGGGTGGTATGCAGTACTATACTTGAGCTGAGTGCCCAAGCTGGTCTGCAGACTCCTCCAGAAATAGGAAGTAAAATGGCTATCCCGATCTGAGACGATACTGACTGGAATCCCGTAAATCCTGACTATCTGCCGCATATACAACTCCGCTAGCCTCTCTATAGACGTACCCACCTTGAATGGCAAGAAGTGGGCCGATTTGGTCAACCTGTCAACGATAACCCAAATCGCGTCTTTTCCTCCTGGTGTGCGCGGCAATTCGGATACGAAGTCCATAGTGATATGCTCCCATTTCCACTCGAGAATGGGCAGCGACTGCAATAATCCACCGGGCCTCTGTCTCTTTGCCTTGACCTGCTGACAGACCAAACACCTAGCCACGAAGCGAGCCACCTCCCGCTTCATCCCTGACCACCAAACATGCTCTCGCAGATCTCGGTACATCTTGTTGGCACCCGGGTGTATAGAGTACTGAGATCTGTGGGCCTCCTGCATAATCTGCTCTCTGAGATCTCTACTGGGCACACATAACCTGGAACCGTACCTCAAGGCACCATCCTCTGCAAGAGAAAACTCGCCCTCCAGTAGTCCTGCTCGAACCTGCTCTCGGAGACACCGCAGAGCAACGTCCTCAAACTGTGCCGACTTGATCCTCTCCACCAAGTTTGACTGAATCTGTATCCTCCATAGCTGCATCTGCACTCCGGGCACGATCACCTCAATCCCAAGGCTCTCCAAGTCGGCAAGCAAATGCCGATCCATGGTCAAACACATGGCTGTCGGATACCTACTCAAGGCATCGGCAACCACGTTGGCCTTCCCTGGATGATATCGCAGTGCAATATCGAAGTCCTTCATCAACTCCAACCATCTGCGCTGCTTCATGTTCAACTCCTTCTGAGTGAACACATACTTTAAGCTCTTGTGATCTGTGAAAATCTCCACCCTCTCACCATACAGATAATGCTTCCACAGCTTCAGAGCAAATATCACTGCTGCCAGCTCCAGGTCGTGGGTAGGGTAGTTCTTCTCATGGGGATGCAATTGCCTGGAAGTATAGGCAATCACCTTTCAGTGCTGCTGTAACACACAACCCAGCCCCTTTTCTGAAGCATCACTATAAATAGTGAATCCACCTGATCCTAAAAGCAATGTCAGAATCGGAGCTGTCGTCAGCCGCTTTTTCAACTCATCAAAAGCTGCCTGATACTCCTCTGACCAAACGAACTCAGCATCCTTCCGGGTCAACCGAGTCAACGGCTCTGCAAC
This sequence comes from Iris pallida, assembly GCA_029216955.1. Lineage (NCBI taxonomy): Eukaryota > Viridiplantae > Streptophyta > Magnoliopsida > Asparagales > Iridaceae > Iris > Iris pallida. The sequence continues at coordinate 4,419,547 of JANAVB010001998.1, read as the reverse complement.
CCGGGAGACATCCTACACAAATCTCCGATAATACCCTGCCAGCCCCAGGAAACTCCTGATCTCTGCAACCGAAGTCGGCACTGCCCATGCCTCGACTGCTACAATCTTCTTTGGGTCAACTGAGATACCATCTCCAGTCACAACGTGCCCCAAGAAGTCCACCCGGTCCAAGAAAACTCACACTTGGAGAGTTTTCCATAAAGCTGCTCCTTCCTGAGAATCTCCAGCACTATCCGCAGATGCTCCTCGTGCTCCTCCTCAGTCTTGGAATATATCAAGATATCATCTATGAACACCACCACAAACTGATCCAGATACTGGTGGAACACCTTGTTCATAAGGTTCATAAACACTGCTGGTGTATTGGTTAGCCCAAACGGCATAACCAAAAACTCGAACTGCCCGTACGGTGTCCTGAAAGCTGTCTTGGGAATATCCTCCCTCTTCACCTTCATCTGGTGATATCCCGACCTCAGATCAATCTTGAAAAATACCTGAGCTCCGCTCAACTGGTCAAATAGATCGTCGATCCGCGGCAGTGGGTATTTGTTCTTGATCGTGAGGTTATTGAGTGCCCTATAGTCAATACACATACATACTGACCCATCCTTCTTCGGCATGAACAACACTGGTGCACCCCATGGCGAGGAACTCGAGCGGATAAAGCCCTTGTCCTGCAGCTCATCCACTTGCTTCTTCAGCTCCATCATCTCACTGTTGTTCACCCGATAGACATGCTGAGAGATGGGTTCCGCTCCTGCAACCAAGTCTATCGAGAACTCTATGTCTCTGTCTGGTGGCAATCCCGGCAACTCCTCTGGGAAAACATCCATATACTCTGCTATCAATGGGTGTGGAATCGTCTGCTCCTCGACCGAGACTCCACAGAAGACTTCGTTGCTCTGCTCTGCCTGACGTCTGGAGTACTCAAACTCTGGCTCCCCGGGTGCTCTGAAGAGAACTCTACCCCCTCTGCAATGAATGCTGGCGTGGTGCCTGCTCAACCAATCCATGCCTAGTACTATATCTTAGTTCGGTAATGGCATTACGAGCAGGCTCACCTCCAACTCACGGTCTCCCAAAACTACTCTTCGACTCTTACAAACATCACGTACGAGGATAATGCCACCTCCGGTCGTGATCTTGTAAGTCCTAGGCAACGATTCAGCTATGATACCGTGTCTAATCGTAAAAGATACTGATATAAAGCTATACGAAGCACCGAAATTGAATAATACAAATTCTGGACTGGAGTCGAGAAGAATCGAACCTGCAATCAGCTCTTCTGTCACCTCTGCATCTCCAGCTGCCATGGTGAAAGCTCGCCCCTGCTGGCCTCCCCTGGCCTGCTACTAGTGCTGGACGAACCTCTGTTGCTGCTGCGTCGGCAGGGCTGGTCCCCTCTACTGGCCTGCTGGAGCCCTGGCTCCACCTCCCGGAGCTGCTCGTCCCATACGGCACTCCTTCATCTGGTGGTCTGCTGAACCACACACTAGGCACTGGCCCAGCCTCTTCCGGCACTCATTGAAGACGTGCCCAGGCTTCTTTGAGTAGCCACAAGTACCACCCTGTCTCTGACCCTGCTGGTGTTGCCTCGGCTGCTGCTGCTGATGAACTGGCCTCTGCTGAATCGGCTGCTGAAACTGCGGCAGCTGGAACCTCTGCTGCTGGTGCTGCTGCTAAAAGTGCGGCCTCTTGGCCGGTCCTCCACTAATGCTGCCTCCCTGGGAGTCTCGCCCCCTCTTGAGCCTAAGCTCAAGATCATCCTCTGCAGCTAGTGCATCCACCAGGATCTTCTCAAATGTAGCACTGCGAGCGTTCTTGGTGTAGGACTTGACCTCCTTTACCAAGCCCTTCCGAAACCTCCGGGCCTTCGTCGTCTCGGATAAGTCCTCCATAAATCTGCTCAGGCGACAGAACTCTCCTGCGTACTCCTCCACAGACTGGCTCCCCTGGACTAGGGCCTCGAACTGGGTCTCGAGGGCCCCCAGTGCTGCGTTTGGAAAGAACTTCTCCTTGAACAGCTTCTTGAATGCTGCCCAAGTCTGTCCTGCTGTGCCGACCCTCGGGTCGGTCTAGTACCAGGTACGGGCCAGATCCTGTATCATGCTGGCCGTTGCCTCTATCTGGAGCCTCGTCGGAATCTCAGCCAGCCTGAAGATCTCCTCCATATGCTCGATCCACTCATCGGCATATAGGATCCCCTCTGTCCCTCGGAAGTCTCTCGGGTGCATCTTCTGGAAGTCCTGGATGCCCTTCTCCCATGACTGGTGCGACTGCGGGGCTGCTGCTGCTGGCTGAGCTATGACCCTCTCAACTGCTGTCACTGCCAGCTCAATGCCTCGAGTGAGCTCCGTCGTGTGCCTCTGCTGCTGGGTCTGTTGACCCGCCATGTACTGTCGAAAGAAGGCTAGTAGCTGCACTGCGTCTACTGTCCCTGGAGGTGGCTGCTGGTAAGGATCCTCTGGAAGAACTGGGTCCTGCCTCCCTGCCGGTGGAAGCATACCCCCTGCTGCTGCTGCCGGGGCCTCAATACGAGCAAAGGTGGCAGGAGCTGCAGTCCCCTGGCCCTGCTGTACTGGCTGGGAGGTAGAAGTCCCCTCCATAGCATCCTCATGAATGGTACGCTGCGAACGAGTCTCTACCATCCTGAAGATAGACAAACAAGAGTATCAATTTCTGAGAAAGAAGCGATATAACAAAGGCGGACAATTAAAATTCAAAAGGATCAGCTGAAAATAAGGATTTAGATAGCAACAAAATAATTTTTTTTCCTAATGTGATCGAGTACCTAAAAAAAATTGTTGTCCTATATCCTACTGCAGGCTGTAGTGATACTCTAATTCGAATACCACTACACTTCTAGTCTAGACCTGCATGGGCCACCACTAAAAACATATCACGACCCGCACCCTAGAGTTAGGGCACGATACGTGGGTACGTCCAGCCTACGCCGCAGTGTCGGCGGTAGAATGCTGTCCTAGGTCACAACATCTAGCAATATAAAGCTAAAACAGTTTATACTCCCCGATTGGGGGTGACATGATAAAAGTAGACTCAATCACAACTAAGCAAGAAGAAGCACGATATGATATTAAACTCAAGGAAAAACAGATGATAACATAGCTGATAGATAGATAAATGAAACTGCTGAAATGAAAGGAAATCCCAAGTACATCAGAAAGTCTAAGTGTCTGAGATAATTCAAATCCCAGATCCCAAGTAATAATAAGTACAATCATCCATTAAATACTGAAATGAAAGCATCCTAGTCTAAGGGTGTGTCATCCACAGCTAGTGGGGCCTGCTGATGGTCCAGGTCCAACATCTCATCTAAGGTGGCACCGTAATAGGTATCCACACCAGCCTCCTCCTCGTCCTCTATAATATTTTCAACAGGTCCAGTCAGAACAGGAGCGAGTACAGTACATCTCAACAGTTCATAGCAGGTTAGAAGATATAATCATGCAGTAAAGTAAGATACAAGTACTGAAAGAAGTACAGTATGTAAATAGAGAGAGAAAGCTGTAATAGAAATATCTACAATAAATAGGGAACTAATATGTGGCTAGTGAGTCAGAGTACAACATAGACATGTAAATGGCATAGGAGATTCTGATGCTACACTATGGAAGAGATTCTGATACTACACTACTTGGATAGTATTCACATGTCTATTTCTACTCCCCCGTACCCCCAATCAGTACACAAGGATCCAAACAAGTTATGTTATGATACTATGTAAAGCCCCCGAAGGGTGGTAAGCCTCCGAAAGGTGATAAGCCTCCGAAAGGTGATAAGCCCCCGAAGGGTGATAGATAGTAGACCCATAAATGGGATAAGGATTCCAGGAAGATTCTGTGATCATAAGAGTATATGTCACAAGTGATCGAAGAATCAACGAAGCATAGTGATACGCTATGTAAGTGAAACGCACAGAACATAGAGTACCCGATGCTTCCTAAGGATAACATCTCAAGAAGGGATCCATACAGTACCAATCTGTGTGACCAACGTGACAGTACAAGTAAAGTAATCTTCTGCAGAAAATAGTTCTAAGCAGGATATAAATGATCAGAGAATGTACTCGCCTGGTATATGAGTGTCCAATATGAAAGTACTGTCCGAGAAGTGGTGTCTGGCTCCTATTTAGAACAGCACAAGTCACAACAAGTCCAGAATGGTAAAATGAAGCACTACCATGCATATTACATGAATCTAGGTCAATCTAGACCAAAGTCGACTCTTGGTCAACTTTGGTCAACCCTAGAAGTCAAACTAGTCTAACTAGTCTAATCTAGGTCTAACAAGCCATTTCTAAGTCTAACTAGACTATACAAGTCAATTCTAGGCCCACTAGGCATACCATGCCATAGGCTAGAAGACTAGGCCATGGGCCAATAGGCTAGGCCAAGTCTATACAACCTACAAAACATCTATACACAACACATATATATATCTAAATATATAGTACACATATAGATCCCTTAAGTAATATAACTAGAAAACACCCTATAGGCTATATGTATACCATACTATCATATATGTTAATACATAAAAATATACAAATGCATAGAGAGGGGCAATCAAATGTTCATGTGCATATATGTATGTGTGTGTGTGAAAGAATATGGAGAGTGTCACATGAGAGTGAATGTGTGTGAGTGTAGTGAATTTAGTGATATGTGAAAGTGCCCAAGCTGTGTGTGTTGGTGAAACATGCAAAACAATGAGAAGAGAAGGGGAAATTCAGATATTAACTCACCCCTCAACCAAAACAGTGTACAACAACACTCAAACCCAAATTCAATTTTTATATTATCTACAAAACAATATCAGATATTGAACATTAACCTAAACAGTCCAACCTACATTTCACAGATTTATACAATCATGGAATCATTTCAATGCTCAATTTAAACCCAAAACCAATTTGAAACAGTCCCCACATAAACCCAGGTCAGGTATAATATTGAAGGACCCCAAATTTATACACAAGTACACAAAAATAGTGTAAACAGTACACTAACCCAATTTTCAGTTTTAAGCCCCACAAGTCATCCAATTCGATCCAAAATTGACACATCACAAGTAAACACCTAGGTACACATATTAGAGTCTTAATACTATGCAAAGATCATTGTTAATTGGGTTAAAATTGATGACAAAACCCATTTACAAAATCTAGAAAAAAAACAGCAATGGCATATCATGTAGGTATCAGAAAACAATAGGGAAAAGAGAATTTAATCAACAAAACTAAGTTAAAATGCCCAAATAGTGATTGGTATTGAGTCTACACATTACATACGTGTTTTGTGTCGAGTTTGTGTCCCCCCAAGTGGACACAAACGTGTCCAATTCAACCCAAACTAAAATCGGGCAAACTGGACACAGAAAACTGGGCAGTCTCGTACGGGTGTGCGCGCGTGTCGTGCACCCGACACAGACCATCCCAAGCCTCGTGCTCGTGTCCCCAACTAGACTAGGTATAGGTGCTCGTGTCTAAGTACCTGAAACGTGTCCTCGTGTCGTCGTGTCCGTGAACCAAAGCCGTATCAGTGGCTAAGTGCATACTGTGCACAGAACAGTGAAATTCTCGTGCGTCGAGGATTTCTCCCTCAATACGCCACGTAGGCCCACGAAATTTGACACATGGCATGTCAGTAGGTGCCCCGAGACTCCCCCAAAATCTCGTGTCCAAACACGCAGTGTCGTGTCCTGGGGAGCCCCCGAGTAGCAGGGATTACGTGCGGGCTGTGGTGCTGTCGTGTCCAAGCCACGAACCCGACACGAGCAGACACGAAAATCACATCAGAAGATCAAAAATGCATAAGCAATAGTAAAACTAATATTCCAATTTAAAAACATTGTACAAACGAGGTCGAAATGCCCTTTGGGGTATTTCGTCAAACACTTAGACTACAGTCAGGATACATGTCCAAATGGACACGAAACTTAGGATACCCGACACGAAACCTGTACTGATACTTAGGGGACTCCTAGGGCTCCCTAATGATGAAGACAAAATGAAATTTCATGGAAATTTGAGAGAGTTACCTAAGCTTGAACCTTCAAGAAAAATCCCCTATTCAAATGCTCTCCTCTTGATGTCCCAATCCACCAAAATCACCCCAAACTGAAATGGAACATTAATGACAGCAAGAATAGATAGATTAGGACCTAATGGAATAAATTAGAAAGAAAAAGAAAGAGGAAAGGAGTTCTAGGAATAAAAATGCAATAGAAACTAACCTCCTTGAAATTAGGGCTTTTCCTAATAAAGAGGCAACCCTAGATTTTAGGAGGGGTTTTATAGTGGGGGAATCCCAATGAGGATGGGGTGGCCAGCCATGATGGGCTAGGGATTTGGGTTTGGTAGTTTGGGCTTGGGCCAAGTTACATAGGCTATGGTTTGGTTGTTTTATTAATGGCTCTAAATCATAAGCCATGACTTATGTCTTTCTAATTTCTATTGCTAATTAGGTTCTAATGACCAAACCAAAGATTAGGCTAGGTTAGACTAGAGTCATATATCCTAACCAAGTCCATACTAACCAGGGTTAGCTCCTAGGTTGGTCTACATGGGTCCAAACTAGTCAAAATCAATCTAGTCCAAACAATACCAAAATAATTCCTAGAAATTCCTATAAATTCTAATTAATTCTAATAAATTTAAATTACCCCAAAATGTCAAAAATACCCTCACACTAGAAATATGGTAGTGACACCAGGAGCATGAGCGTCGGGGACCATGAGTCAGATTCTTCTCCACCGATCTGATATCTTCAGTTTTATACTTGGTGTTTAGCCACCGGCACCTGTTTATACGGATGTTCTGGACATTTAGTTTTCTTACATAATTGTAATTAATCAGACTACAATTGATTATGATTATGTACTATTGACTCTTGACACCAGCTTATCATTTTGTGTAGATAGTCTCATGTATTATTTTGAGGAAGCTTCGGGGATGCCTTACTACTTTGTCTTATATGATAATTGTTTACTGCTTCTTGCCTTGGTTGATTGAGACATAGATGATCTATAAGACCATAGAAGACTTAATTGTTGCATATACCCCCTAGTCTCTTAACAATCGTAATCGTACTATGACATCTTCGTACCTTATACGGGATAGATGGCCATGTCCATCACCGTATTTCGGTACTGGAGCATGACAAGGTTTTAGCGGTGGCCCATATTGATCTACTTTTTAGACTTGTGGGGTGTTGCGATTATAAGTATCTCAATTAAAACATGTTCCCTTTAATATTCTGATTCGTCATCTTTATTATCACGCTTGATTGTTAACTTATTTTCCATCCTCGTTCCTTCTCGTCCCGTCGTTTAGTATCTTGTATCTTTTCCTCTAGGGGTGCCTAATTACAGGTTAGCTCGATCCCTGAGTAATGTACTAGTTAGCCTTAGTGATGATAAAATAATTGAGGATATGGATTCTGATAAGTCTATCAACAAGATGAAATAGTGCAAAGCCATAATTTAGAAGTTTACTTGGGTATTACGTTGGATATCTTTTATTGGGTTGGATTTAGATGATTGATAATAATTTTGGGGACTTAGTATTTAAAATTTATAAGGACTCAGGTCTGTAAAATAGATAGCTTCAGTGAACAAGATCAATCTGAGTCATGCACTGGACTATGATTGAATTAAATAGGATTGGAATATTTGAAACAAGTATGAGTACTTAATAGGGCAGCTGAGAGTTGTTTGAAGATATGGGAGTGACTCCAAGATTTGAGATTTATATTACTTGATGGTTTGGGGATGTCGATAGCTGAGCTGATATTGTATGGATAAGTTGATTTAGTATCAATTATGGAAGGTAAATGGGATAAGGAAAATTTGAGTTTAGTGAGTGGTTGGTTTTTAAGTTATATGTTAGATGATATTGAGATGTACCAAAGATCGATAGATGATGGCTTGAGGAATAGCCCAGATGGATGAGCAAATGATTATGATGAATGTTAAATCTTTAGGTATATTTTGATAGATGATAGCTTACATTGGTGGAATAAATTACGCTATCAAAGTTTGGATGACTTAACTAGACGGATCTAATAGTTGACTCGGCTTGGTAAATGTTGGAATGTAGTGATTGATTTTGATTGTATGAAACAAGATTTATACCTAAAGAAAAAAATGATTCTATATATAACTTTGATGGAATGAATATGTGAAATTAAAATAAAAGTTGCTGGTACAAGATTATTCTGACTCAAGGTTTGGTATTAAGTTGGTTGGGGAATAAGAGTGAATTGAAGATATGTATCGAGGACGAGCTGAATTGGATTATAAATAGTTATACATGGGAGATTTGTGACTGGATGTGTAATTTTGGTGACTTAGAAATTGTGACTGTAGATTGAAAACTTACATATACAAGATTGGATTGAAATTTTTTTGCACGACCTTGGGGGTTTGGACTATGGGAGATACTTGGATTGATGTTGTCGATCTAGATATGATCGAGGATGATTATTGAAATGGATCTACTATTAGGAGTGACATCCGTTGGTCCTATTTACATTCTCATGTGGGTAGGTGATGTTGTTTATCGTCTTGCCCTTCCACCTTCGCTATGTGATGTGCATGATGTCGTTCATGTATCTCAAGTTGCGGTAGTATATCCTAGATCCGAGCCACGTCATCGAATATTTTGGGTTAGTCATTGGTATCTATTTGACTTACACGGAATAACCTGTATCTATTTTGGATCGAAGAGAGAGGATACTCAAGGATCGAACTATCAATCTTGACCGTGTCACTTGGCGTCATGCAACACTCGTCGGGAGAGCCGACGTGAGAGTGTGAGGGTGATATCAACTCTCGATATCCGCACTTGTTCGACTCAAAAGGTATATTCAGTTATTATGCCTCTGTACCTTGATTTATGTGCTTAGTTAGTACCCTATAGTATGGATGATTGTTCTTTTATTGCCTGATAGGTTCATGTGATTACATGTCTAATTAGGCTTGTAATTAGTATTTTTCTTGCCCTGATTTCTTTATCCTGTCTTGGTTGAAATTCTGATGACAAAATTTTTGTAAGGTGGATAGAGATATCACTCCCCGTTTTCGGAATACATATTTTTCCTACATTATTTATGTATATGGTATCTGGTATCTGTATCATGATGTATTTGTATCATGTAATTATACATGATCATGGCATGGAACAATGTCTTATCGCGGAGTTGTGTGCCACCCTTGTCATTGTCTGGTTGTATGTGTGGTTCAGTACTGGTTCAATGAATGAATACTGGACTGCATTGTGATCTTGATTTTATTTTACTTTGTTATCTATTTTATCTATGTGGGATGGCATGTGGACTTGGTCTAAACATGTTAGGGTTACGGCTTAGTTGAGCCACCCCACCCTCTCCCCTATATATATATATATATATATATATATATATATATATATAAAATATATATATATATATATATATATATATATATTCTTTTTTTCTCTTTCTCTCTCTATTTTTCTCTCTCTCTCCTCATTCACTTTTATTTTTCCTAAAAAACTAGGCAAGTACATTTTGCACTAATGAAGAGACTACTTGATATTTTGTTTTCTTTTTATTTTTTTACATATATTAGTCTGTATTATGCATCTAAACGTTTTCTACATGATTAGTTCTTGGAGTTTTAGTATAGATCTAAGTTTTTAAAAATTAGGGTTTTATAGATTTTTTATGGAAATGATTTATCAAAACTTGTTATTTTTGAAAACTAATTGTTTCATGTTGTCGAGAATTTGATTTTATGTAGTTTTGACTTCTATTTTGCCAAATTTCGAGTTCTAGAGGAAGTTATCGCCATAACAAATTTATTAAAATTTCCATGGCTAAACTTGCTGTCTGGGATGACAACCTTCTATGCTCGCAGGAGGCCATACGACCGAAATGACAAGCGGCCGTAGAACTTTTTGCACATACCCCCTGACACACGAGCTTTATGTGCATAGGTTTTCTATGCACATCTGTTGAGTAGCTGTAATGCCTAAGTCCCAAAATACGTAGGACTAGGATACATAAACATGTCAACTACATATTTAACCAGACTCTAGTCTAACTCAAATATGTATAAATTGTGTAAATCAAATCACGTGTCCATGTAATCATAATACCATCCACAAAACTAACTAAACTACTATAAAACTAAATAAAAACAACTATGAAAGATAGAATGAGAAGGCATCATCAATCAATACTTGAAGATCCTGAAGATGTAGCTCAGACTAAGTATATATTATATCTCAGCAATAACCTGGAGAGATCACCAGGTCCTCAGAAGGGACGTAGCAAGATATATAAAAACATGTCGAAGGTAACAATATAACATATGCAGAGAAAATAAGAAATAGTTATGAAAGAATCAACTAAGATACAAGCAGACTAAGACACAAGGAACCTAAGACATAAGGAACCTAAGACAATGCATGCCATACTAGAAGTGGCTAACAATAAGTCAAGTAAAACCTATAGACTATAATCAAGGCAAGCACTCCCAATCTATAGTATCTCAATTGTAGTCAAGGCAAGCACTCCCAATCGAGATGGTCAAGTAGCCAATTCTAGTATCAATGTCAAGTCAATCATATAGACCGTAGTCAAGGTAAGCAAATCTATATAATATCACAAGTTAAGTCAAACTCAAGTCATGTCAAGTCAAGAGAATAGTGGTGTAGGACTAGACAACTCTATCATGAGACACATGTGAACACAAAGACCATTATGACAGGTAATGAAAATAGAGTAGAAATTAGTACGTGCATGTAAGCTAAACAAGATAAAGTAAAACTAGAAATAGGGTAAAGCAACATGAATATATCAATATGAAGAAAATAAACAACATGGAAGTAAAGAACATGCATATAAAATATATTGAACAAGTTGGCAAGGTATACTTGCTTGGAGTTTTGTCCAATCTTTACTGAGACTAAGGTACCCAATGTCATATCCATGCCTAGGCACATGCTACCATACACAAGTAATCTACCAAAGACCAAAAATACAACCAAGAATCAACACACTAAAATAGAAATATAACTAACAACTTCTACCTAGAGACTTGGGTCATTAAGTCACATACCACCGATGTTACCTACACCATTTATTAATTATACCTTCTATAACATGTTACACTAATCTCTATGATCATTCTCATTAATAATATGGATTAAAAATTCTAGGTTTAATATTAAGTTTGCATCTCGTAATTCGTACATCGAAATCTATAACACACAAATCAAGATAAGTTGAACAACATGAGGTTAACAATCTTATCTTGATGATCCATATGGTCCCACTGTCAATTTCAGTGATATAAGATCACTGGAATTGACTAATCTCAGTTTCTACACACGGATTTCAAAATACGAACATAACATAAATTATTTATAATTAATGGTGATATCCAAAGAGAAGACTAACAGGCGTCGATGAAACAAACATCACCAACGTGTCTATAATGATCAAATTAGCTTGGATAGTCTACCCACAACTTTGGATAAGGGGCAAAATGGTAAATTTAGGTCAAAACGGTGTCCACCATTGAAACCGCTTTGCATCAAAAAATGTGCCAAAATCTATGATCTCTAAAGCCATCAAATTATATATCTACAAGTTTAGTTTGACAATACGAACTCAATGGCATGCCCAGATTTAGACTCTGATGAGACGATCACAAAAATGCTCGTTGAATCGGACCATAGGGCCCGCAAAACGGCGATCCAGTCAATTGTCTTAAAATTGGACCAAACTTGGCTCACAGGACCAGAAAAATACATGAGTCCAATGGCACAAGTTTCATCATAATGTGACCAGCGTGCACAAAATAATGGATTACTTTGGAAAATTATCGATAACGGAGATTCTTGATGAATACGCATTGAATTCATCGCGTACACGAAACCAGGTCGAGTTCTGACATATCCTACACATCCACAAAGTCCATACACACCTTTCAATGCAAGTGGTTCATGACCAAGTTGTCCGGTTTGTCGGAACGAACTCTGTATCGAAAATATTTTAAGTTTTGAAAATATTTTTTGGGGTGTTCAGAATTGATTTTAGTCACAACTAATGAACAGAAAAATTACGAATAAATATTCTTTGTAATTCAGTTCATATTGGTTACAACTATGTTATCTTAAAATTTTAAGATTCTTGATATCCAATCCAAAAATCGGCTTCCAAAACAACATTTTGGGACATTTTTTGTATCTAGAATTTTGAGTTTTTTTCTTTCGATTTTGGAACTCAATTTTCTCGCATACATTGCGAATAAAATTATTTTAATTGAAGGAAGTTGAGGAGGGTTAGGTTGTCTACATACCGGAGAAATCTGTTCATAAAATTGACGGACGACGTGGGAGATACGGTGATGCAAAGTAGGCTTCGTTGACTGCAACTGCTGATGTTCTTGCACTTGCTTTTGCACTATCGCGCGAGGCTTCTGCGGCGCTACTGCTGCTGAGGCTGCCGTCTGGCATTCCGATGAAGGTGGCCTGCGTGCTGTGGTTGCGACAAGTCAGCGAGGGGTGTGCGCATGCTAGGTTTAGGGTTAGCGTTTATCTTTTTTTAATATATATATATATATATATATATATATATATTTTTTAATATATATATATATATATATATATATATATATATATATTTATATATTTTTAATATATATATATATATATATAATATATATATATATATATATATATATATATATATATATATATATATATATATAGGGAAGGTAGGGTTTCTAAGTCACGGGTTGGCAATTGGGGTTGGCTTTGTTCCGAGGAAGAATCCAGGTTTTCTTTTTCTATATACTGTTTTATCTTTTCTTTTATAAAAAAAATACTTCATACATATCCTGAAATCTAGAAAAATATTTTAAACATAATTTAAAATTTTATATTTCCATAGAAAATATTTTTGTACACAATATTTATCTATTTATATAGAGAAAAAAATTCTATATGTATTTATATCCCATTTTCTCCTATTTTGAAATAAATTCTTTAATTTAAAAATAAACAAACCCAAAAATACTGAACTAAATGTATGCACAATAATATATAAATACACCCATACCTACATATGCACATTTTAGGTTAAATAATTCAAAAAAGCTCATAATAATAATAATCTTTATATTAAAATATTTATATACCATTTTTTATGAAGTAATGTAAAAATTTTAACTGTTTTTCATATAAAGGACATGTATATGGCTATGTAACCCCTACCATGCCTAATAGGCTAGTCATGGCACATGACTACACTAGTCATGCCATATTTCCTACTAGATAGACATCTCAAAATTTAACAATGATTAAGGCCATAATAATAATATTTGTTTTTAAAAAAATAAAAGATATCCAAAAATTATTAAACGTCAAATAAATAATATAAAAGAATTTAGGGTCCATCCTTCAAAGAATTTTGTCCTAGAAATTAAAGAAAATAAGCTAACGAGAAAAGGGATAAAGAGGTTCACTACAGAAGAAATCAATTACGACTAGTTGTACTAGGATATCGTATGCGTAGTATTATCTACATATCTCATTATTAATGAACCGCCAGTCAGCTCTTAACAATCCTTATAATAGACTCTAACACTCGACTTATTAGCTCATTAAAATCTATCTCTAAGGAACTTACGTTTCTGTCTAGCCAACACATTACAATCACACCAATCACCTAGTTTAATCATACTCTATATTAGAACTATAAGGTTTGTCTAGTTTAGCCATTAAAGAGGTAAAAGGTAACAGGAACCTAATCCTGGATCATCAAACCATTCCAATAGCTGGATCATCAAACTATACAAATATCAAACAACGGTAGGGTCAAGCAAATTAGGACAGCTTATCGAAATATTTCCAAAAATAGTATGAGGTCAAAAGAGATGCATAGGACGTGGTCTAGGTAAAATTCAAAAACCATATACATCTATGATTATGTCATGTGAAGTTACTGCTACGCCAGTCCACGTATGGCTGCAAATAACTATTTTGTTCCATAATACGACGGATGACTGCAGTGCACACCTGTCATGCCAAATAATACATGTTCTTGAGGTTATCTTAGTCAAATCCAGGAATTTTTTCAAAATAATCATTTTGCAAAATATAAGAGAATAGATCAATCAAAATGTATATTGCATGGTCAAGTAAAATATGAGAAATATATGTAACCATTATGCCGTTATCTGAAGTCCTACCTCGCCAGTATTTATATGGCGGTAAAAACTCTCGATTTCGTAATACAATGATAAATATAATTTTTTGAATTTTTCTTGGACCAATCTGTTTGCAAAAACAAATTTTGGTTTCTACAAACTAAGAAAGAAAGAAAGTATAAGAGTATAATGATTTATGGCGAAGTATAACAATAGGAATATGATCTGAATACGATAACTTTATCCCTTAGACGATGTGATATTGAAGACATGAGCCTTTGAAGAATGCAATAGCACTTTAGCAGGAGATTATAATCATTAGTGATGCTTTAGAACTGTTTTAAAACTCTATTTATAGAGTTCTGAAATAACTGTTTTTTGAGTTGCGAACATTTTGAGTTACATGCCTCATGTCCAGTTGTGCGAGCGGTTACTTTAACTATGGGTGACGCGTGGTATCTCATCAGTGAGATACACGTGGTCATGGGCAGTATAGTAGATACGTTCTTTGAAATTAGTGCCATGCACGCCATGTCATCTTGCTTCTGGACAAAAATTGATCTAGTGGCATCAACTAGACAGGTTGCGCCGACGCAACTTGATAACTAGCACCTCTGACTTAGTCTTCTGTGTTGTGGAAATTTTTTACACCCTTTGATTGCTTGCCCTTGCTAGCTGTCAACACTTAATGCTGACAACATCTTCTCGAGCGCTGCGTTGCTCGGAATTCGAAGAGATATTCTTCGACTGTTGTGCTGTCTGTAATGATGGCTACTGTTACAGTTTCTCGAGGAAACTTGCCACATGGGGACCCGCGTACTTTGATATGGGTGCAAGCTAGGTCTCACGTAAGTCAATGACTAGGCGCCACTTGATGCTGGCGCTTTCTTGCGAGTGGCACCCATTCATTTTTGAGCTTCTACAAGACCCCCTTTAAAGTTTTCAACGTTTTAAAAGATTTCAAAATTTGAAATACTTTGAATTAGAAACGATCAACATGAGTTACGCCTGTGATATAATATCTAGTTTTCTGAACAACAAGCATCAAAGCTAGACACTCTTTTTCTACCGACTTGTATCAATGTTCAGCCCCGATCATTATGCGGCTGAGATAATAGATAACTTGCTCATGACCTTCTTTGTTCTTCTGGACTAGTAAAGCACCCAATGAATGATCTATTGCTCGAACATACATCAGAAAGACTATTTTTGAGACTGGAGGCACTAGAATTGGAGGGTTCATCAAGTACCGCTTTATGTCTTCAAATACTTGATGGCATTCTTTAATCCAAATAAAAGATACACCTTTCTTCATGAGTTAAGTGAACGGTCTACAGTGTCCAGAGAGATTTAAGATGAATCTCCTGGTGTACGTAATCCATTCCTGGAATCTTCGTAGCTCTTTTAGGTTGCATGGAGGGTGCATCTCTTGAATGGCTTTCATTTTCTCAAGGTTATCATGTATACCTTTAGAGGTTGTAACGAATCCGATAAATTTGCCATAGGAGACTTCCATGCATGACTTAGTAGGATTCATCTTGAGTTGATGCTGGCGTATTAGATCGAAGATAGTTCTCAAGTCTTGGATGTGGTCTTCCTTTAAACGACTTTTGACAGCAATATCATCGACATAGCATTCAACTGTCTTCCGTAAATGATCACGAAAGATAGTACTCATAGCCTGCTGATAAGTTGTACCAGCCTTTTTAAGACCGAATGGCATTACGGTGTAGCAATAGTCTCCCAGAGGAGTACGAAAAGTTGTATATTTTTCATCTTTTGGATGCATCTTGATTTGATTGTGTCCTGAGAATCCATCCATAAAAGACATTCGTTCGAATCTACAAGTATTTTCGATCATGACATCAATAATCGGAAGAGAAAACTCATCCTTAGGACAAGCATCGTTAAGATCTCTAAAGTCGATACAAACTCTGACCTTTTCCTTTTTTTATAACTGGGACAACATTGGCA
Organism: Iris pallida; assembly: GCA_029216955.1. Lineage (NCBI taxonomy): Eukaryota > Viridiplantae > Streptophyta > Magnoliopsida > Asparagales > Iridaceae > Iris > Iris pallida. Next base: position 4,403,353 of record JANAVB010001998.1, on the reverse strand, counting down.
ACCCAGTCAGGATGTTGTTCTTCTCTGACAAAACCACAAGAGATAAGCTTCTTGACTTCAGTTTCTATGGCATCCATCATGTCAGGTCAGAATCGACGCTGTTGTTGTTTGACTGGTCTTGTATTGGCAAGATGTTGAGCCTATGGGTTGCAATCTGAGGATCTAGTCCTGGCATATCCTCATAACTCCAGGTAAAGACGTCAATATATTCCCAAATAAGCTAAATTAATTCTTATTATCTGCTTCTGGGAGACTCTTGCTGATAAAGATAGGTCATAGCAAGCCTTCTTCCCCAACATCAATCTACATTAATTAATCTCCAAGAGGGGGTTCTCATTGCGCACAGCGAAGTTCCGATTGAGTGTCCATTTTTTGTGCCTAAGGATCTGCTTCAAAAGATTCAATAAAGTCATCATCGTCTTCTAAGAATTCAGCAGACACCATATTAGAAGATAGTGTCATCCGATGGACGTGGCCTATACTGGTATCAGAATCCTATGAAACAGAATCAGAAGAGTTAGATCGCTCTTCTTTATCAGATTTAGAGGTTTCTAGGATCGAAATCGACGAGGTATAACCCAATCCACGCTTCGTTTTACCGTAATATTGCAGTGACTTTTATTTTGGAGCACGGATACGAATAGGAGTTTGTAGAGCCTAAAAATCAAGTTGTGCCATGTTTGTACTTCTCAGCAATCAAGTTGTGCCCAAAAAATCAAGTTGCGCCACTGTTATGAAGCCCAGAAATCAAGTTGCGCCACTGCTCAAGTTGTGCCACATATCAGATTGTGTCTAAAATAACATTGTGCCTAAATATACATGGCGCCTGACAGTAATTGTTATAATTAATTGACAGCACCGACAACTGACAGCACGTTAAACAAAGAAATCTCTTTGAATCCAGTAAAGCGTGGCGCTCGAGACAATTTGCTGTCATTGATGACATCTGTTCAGCACGCTCTGCGAGATGTGCCTAGGCGAAACCTGATCAAACTTTTTTCATAGACTGACATGTAACTCAAATGATGCCACATGCCTATGTACTAAGTTGTGCCTAGGCGCAACCTGATCAAGCACAGTTTGACTCTCTGACTGAAGCTCGTGCAACTTGACAAAGTGGAAGCAACTAACATTCTAAAGCAGGATGACGTGGCACACATGCCACTAATCTCTCAAAATGTATCCACTACTCTGTACACGACCATGTGCATCTCAATCATATGATGACACGCGTCTAAATACAGTTAGTATACATTCCAGTAATTGAATGGAAGTTGGCGCAACCTGAGGTTGGCACAACCCAAAGCCACGCAGTTCAACCTCGCACATCAGAATGACTGCTAAAATAGTTATTTTCAGAACTCTATAAATAGAGTTTCTAATCATTATTAGAGGACCAAAAATAAAGAGTTCTTGTAAAATTGTTATTTCTTTATCCAGAGGCTGAAGTCTTCAAGTTCATATAGTCCACGGGATAAAGCGATCGTCTTCTGATCGGATTCCTAAAGTTGTACTTTCCCAGAATTTATTTTACTTTATATGATTCTTTTCAAGTTTGTAATAAAACTTTTTGTTCTTTACAAAAAAATGGCGACTCTGCTGGGGACGACTTTCTCCTCAGACGAGAAGGTGACAACTCAATGTGATACTACGTCAATCGGCAAGACGCAGAAGACCCTAGTTGTTCAAGTCAACCATACAGCCTACGAGGATATGATCAACATCAAGAGCACTCAACGCAACATAATGCGCTCTGTGTGGACTCCCAAACCTTCCACAGTTGCTGTTGCCCAGGTGTAACCCATTCACTCTGTTGCCAAGGCGTAATATGTTTCTGTTGCCCAGGCGCAACTCATTTACTCTGTTGCCAAGACGTAATCTGCTTTTGTTGCCCAGGAGCAACCCATTCACTCTGTTGCCAAGACGCAATATGCTTCTGTTGCCCAGGCACAACCTATTCACTCTGCTGCCAAGGCACAATCTGCCTCTGTGGCCAAGGCACAATCTGCCTCTGTTGCCAAGGCGCAATCTGCTTCTGTTGCCCAGGCGCAACCCATTCACTCTGTTGCCAAGGCACAATATGCTTCTATTGCCCAAGCGCAATATGCTTTTGTTGCCCAGGCGCAACCCAGTCACTTTGCTGCCAAGGCACAATCTGCCTCTGTGGCCAAGGCATAATCTGCCTCTGCGTCCAAGGCACAATCTGCCTCTGTGGCCAAGGCACAACCCATTCACTTTGTTGCCAAGGCACAACTAGTGGCCCGTTCTGCCATGGTGCAACCTATGCAGCTTGTACACTCTATTGCCCTGGCGCAACCCAAGGGAAATAGCCTTTTAACTATTCCCTCTTTTTCTCCAGTTCTAAACTTGGAGAAGCCTTGTTCTAGTGATAATGTTAGACAAAACAAAGGAAAGGGCCCTTTGGCACTTCCTCAACTTGTGCAACCTACGCCTACTTTGGTTCAACAATAAAACAGAGGGAAACGCTTTTTAGCTAACCCTTCACAAAATAAAGGAAAGCACCCTTTGGTCTTTTCTCAATCTTCTCCAGTCTATAATTCGAAGGAAAATATCTCAGACTGTACATTTGCACCAGTCAAAACGAGAACTCCCTTGAACATAGATTCCTCTATTCTCAAAAGAGGTCTTCAAATCTCTGCCAGGAAGAAGAATGCCGATCGAAGAGGCATCCTTCCTACCCCTATGGTAACTACTCAAGATCTTCTAACCTTGCATATCTCAAGATCCAAGCAAGAAAAATTGCTAATATCTCAAACAGATGCACCGGGAGAAGAATTATCTGATTTGTGTGCCTATCTCAACAGGCGCCAATCAATATCAACCTCGGTAAAACGCAAACATCCTATGCCAAGTGTCAACTTGCGCCAGAAACATATCTTTGAAGAGAAAGACCTAATCACTTATACCAATGAGTTAAGTACTTCTCTGTACACCCACAGAACTAAGCATCTTAAGAACCGGAGTTATGTTCCTAACATCATTAAGGAATACGTTCCTTCGACTTCTTCTCATCCCATGGTGGAAACTGATCTTCGGGAATGTCTTACGCAAAAATAGAAGATCACAAAAATATCTCACTCACCTCTAATACACCCATCAGAATGCTACTGCGTTCATGAAGTGGTTATCAAGTGTTGTTGTCAATCAGCTAAATGATCTGTCTTCGATCGTCTGAACTATACTTTAACTCCTGAGCCCATGATGGTAGATGAAGATGTGCTATTATATGCTTCTATCAATATGACTTTCCGGGACACTAGGTAGAAAATCTTCAAAGCATGGCATGTCTCACAATCATTATCAGCAATACTTGGGTCAACTTCGTGAATCCAGTGAAGGGGTTTCTCAACATAATAGATCAAAAAATTGGGATTTGGACCAAGATGTCTTTAATCACGAAGATCTCTCCATTATTTATCTGGGAGATGATTCTTTTTCTGACTTTGACGCAGATAGTAAAAGCTTTGAACAAACTATCTCGTCAATAGTAGCAAGAGAGGTGACAGCATATGCCGTTACAGAAGACCAAGACGCTTCTAGTTCACCAGTCAAGAATAACGAATTGCTGCACTGGAAGACAAATTGAAGACCATGGCTGAAATGGTCGCAAGTATGTACACCATAATCGTGGCTCAACATGCAGTGCCACCATTTATGAATCCTGCTACAGATCCTGAGCTCATAACATCTTTTGTGCCTCTCAATGTTGGTCTGGGGGAACCGTCTCCCCAGGTTGCTTCTGTACCGATTCAAGTCGCTCCTAGTCAGTCTGGTGCTGGGGGTGGTAATTATCATGCCGTTCCTCCTCCTAACACCTCGAATCAACCTACCAATTCACAGTCATCAGGGGATGTTAATGAGGTTGTGAAACTCTTACGCAACTATTTCGAGGCCTATAAGCAGAAGGATGGTCTATAAAGACTTGGGATAAAATAACCTTATCCTGCAGAATAGAAGGAGGTTCAATTTCTACCTAAATACAAGCTTCCTACCATTATGCTGTTTGATGGCAGCATTCTCCAAGTCAGTATATCAATCACTTTGAAGTGAAGACTGATTAATTGCAGCCAAATGATGCTCTTCTTACCAGAGTGTGTGGACACACACAAAAAGAAGAAGAAATGTTGTATTTTCTTTATTGGCGCAAGGCACCATAAATCGAGTACGCCTGAGAGATCCTACGCTGAGGATCCCCGAGTACAAAAAAAATTCTGGGAAATGGGACGATAAAGATCGAGCGACAGTTGCTCCTTTACTCCGTTGACACTTCGATTACAAAAGTGGGATAAAACCTAAAAAAATTGCTAACTCTCGGCTCACTGGCAAGAAATGCAGCAATTTGGCTCTTGAAAATGCTCTCCGTTTTGTCTTTTGAAGAGGAATAAGACCCTTTTTTATAGTCGTTCTTGAGCTAGAATGATGTTATGTGCCCATATAAGGAAAACACATTAGTTTTTATGTGGGCACATAACCCTGCCTTGGGTACATAGGGAATAGGCACATGCAGGCTGTGAGATCGTGGGTTGGTAGTGGTGTTGACGTGGCCGCACGCTTTGGTGCATGATTGCTCGTGGAGACTGACGTGGTCGTACGCTTCGGTACACGTTTTGATCATGACTTTGACTGAGTCAGGTTTGGGCGCATAGCCATGTATCAGGCTATGCGCCCTTCTTTTGAAGGAGCTAGTCTTGGGCGTATGGGACTTCACTGACTAGGCGCATAGAGCTTTACTGGCTGGGCGCATAGAGCTTCTTTGGCTGGACACATAGAGCTTCACTGGCTGGGCGCATATAGCTTCTTTGGTTGGGCGCATAGAGCTTCACTGGCTGGGTGCATAGAGATTCTTTGGCTGGGCGTATAAAGCTTTACTGGCTTGGGCGCATGGGGCTTCATTGCTGAAATTTTTTCATGCTTCTATAAGACCCCCTTCAAAGTTTTCGATACTTGAACGAGTTCGAAATACTTTGAAAGAAGCATGGACCTTCTCCTCGTGATACAATAGGCATGTAGCATAATATTTGGCCAGCCTGTTAGAGAGATACGACTGTTGAGATCTTCTTCGAAATCTGAACAGACAGATTCATCAGGGTAGAATTTAAAGAGGTCCATCCTTCATACGTTGTCCACGTCAGCAAGTGGCAGTCGCATAGTGTACAAGGGGCTGGTTCTTCACATAGGCACATAGGCCTTTGTGGGCGCATACTGTGCATTGGACGCATAGGCGCATAAGGCTAGTGGATGAATAGGAAGTGGCCTATGCCTATAAATAGGCCCGGAAGGAGAGAGAGAGAGAGAGAGAGAGAGAGCTTATTATTCCCTTCTCTTAGAATTTTTCAGAACCTTTTTATCTTTTTTCTTTTGGAAACCATGTCTTCCATAGTCACCAAGAGATCCGCTAAGGGCAAGGGGGCTGCGCCGAGTGGCTCTTCTCCTACGACAGCGTCTTCGGCAGTCCAGGACCTGATTCTGGGTGAGGGCATGCTTCAAAAACAAAGTCTCAAGCGTTAATTTGTGATGCTCAGACTTTTTTTTCTGTCTGGGCATATGCGCCTAAGGCAACATACTTCTGTGAGCATCGTTATGCGCCCACAGTAGTCTTGTGCCAACACTGTGGTGTGCTATACGCCTACGTGTTATCCGCCAACGTGCTATGACATGTTATGCACCCACGTACTGTTCGTGTGTTATGTGCCCACTTTTTTTGGGCGTATTTCCCTTTGGGCGCATAGTCCTTTGGGCGCATAGCCTTTTGGGCGCATAGCCCTTTGGGCATAGCTCTTTGGGCACATAAGAGTCTTTCAAGACTTAGCTTTTTCTGCAGATTTCTAAGTCTGACTTTCTCTTATGTCCTTGCAGTAAGCATATTTGTCCCAGAATATGGGGGAATCCCTTTCGGCTTTGCTTATCAGGCCCTTGGTACCAGTCCCATAACTAATATGATCAGTGCGGTTCAGGCCAAGATTCGTCAAAATCAGCCTACGGAGCGGACCCTCACCATACTTGAACATGATAAGACCTTCTTGAGGCAGATGATTAATGATGAGAAGTTTATGTGTGGAAGGGCACGTCACTTCAAGAAGCCATACTTCCTGTTTGGTGATAGTGTGGGGTTTGAAGATGGCGAGACCATACGCTTGAAAAACCCCATGGTGATCAGTCCAAAAAATTAGAGGATATGGCTACCGTCGATGGAGCGCCAGTATCCTTTATCTGCTTTCACTGCCTTAGCTGTACGGCGACAGATGAAGTGGGAGCTAACTCCTGAGCTCCCCGGAGTCACCTCTGGGAGAATACAGTTCGACTCAGACGATCGAAGGAAGGACACTTTTAAATGTTTCCGCAGCTCTGTATCGTATTCTACAAGGGGACTACAACCCGATGCCGTAGTGAACAACATTCCAACTAACCTCCATCCTTATGCTGGTGACACGCTTTGCCATTTGATGATGACGGGGGATGTGTTGTATCCCGCAGAAAAGATGCGGATGGAAGGCTGGAGGTATCTGTCTTAATTCTGGAGCAATCTCACTGGCTGGATACTTTCCTCGTATGAAGCTACCCTGAAGACTGCTGGCCTTTACTATGCTATTAGGGCTACTCAATATGGTGTATGGGTCAACTGCCAAATATTTGTTTCTTTGGCCGAGTTATATAACCTTCACACCTGTACCTTCTTTACTCCGACTGGGGAGATGGGATTGGCTCTCCATGAAATACAGAAAGTGTCGAAGCTTCCCTGGGGTACGGAGCCCTATGAAGAGTACGTGCCTTGTGATGAAGAACTCCGAGATCTGGAGAGTGAAAACTCTGGGATGATTGATGTATACAAAGAATTGCTCTGCTACCTTCTTATCTGTCATTAGATTAATAAGAAAGGGAGGACCGAGGGGGCCAATCCCCACATGAGAGCCTGGATGGGCTATATCTTCGTTCAAGGAGAATGGGAAGATCCGGCCTCCTTTTCAGTCTTAAAACCTATGACCAAGTCCGATATAGAAGCCCGGATGGCGGATTATGAGACGACAGATACTGAGGACAGTGATGATCATGGGTCTCCGATTGGCCACTACTTTCGTCAAGCCGAACATCTGTTGTCAGAGAAAGCTGTACTGGTAGCTTTCTTAATGATTTGGCTTCGTGACTACATAGTCCCTGGGGGTTCAGGGTCCATTGAGAGAATAAGTCGGGTTATGATAGTTCCGGCTGTGAAGCTGGCATTTGGGCACCGTCTTGCATTGCTTCCCACGATGGTCTGTGCCACTGGACGAGGTCTGCAGGAATTGGCAGGAATGCGGTGACTCCCGACGGCAGGCCCTACTTCGCCCGAACCGAGCTTCCGTATGATTTCCTGATGGGGTGGCTGCTACTAAATTATCCTTATCTAATGAATTTTGGGTCGGTGGCGGACTCTTTGGCAAGAGATGCCTTTCTTCATAGATTTTGTGATGCGGATTGGACCGTCACCGGTGTATATGCTTGCAGAAAGGCTTTACATTTCTTACAGAACTATAAGTTCTTCAAAGTATCCCGTCCGTCCGGCAGCGGTAATACGGAAGATATCTTAGTCGATGAGGGAGTTCATGCCCCTAATTTGGCTGCTGGGGCATTTCACTGGCTTCAGTCTATTAGACCATCACATCTGGTGCTCCGAAACAGGAATCATGCCTATCTGGAGCTGTATTTGCCAAGCCGTTTCGTGCGGCAGTTCGGCTACAGCCAGCTCCTTCTAGAAAATGCTAGCCCATATTTGGACTCGATAGGTAGCTTGATTGATGGGGCGCATGCTTGGATGTACTACAACGTCGGGTGCATGGGGGCGACCTTCACTCTGCCCTTGGAAAAGCCTAAGACCCATTTGTGCTATGCCGCTGCCAAATTTTACGTTCAGATCAATACTTTTCATCCTCAGTATGATCGTGAACATAGCCTGATATCGGAGACTCGGTTTGGCTCCCTTCCTATGAAAAAGGCACCGAAGGGCCGTAAGAAGAAAAGTGATGTTCCCACTGTGAAGTCAACCGTAGTTCCGCAAACCAAGGCTATCTTTAGGGAGCCATCAGTGTCTCCCAAGGAGGACACAAAAGATAATGATTCATCTCCTCTCAATCCTCCTCAGAAGAGGAAAGCTTCAACTGAATTGGCCCAGGAGCCAACCTTAAAGCGAAAGAAGAAAATCATTGCCTTGAGGAGAGCCAAGGAAGTAGGTGCTGGCTTGCCTCCCTTGAGGAGGTTCTTTCGACAAACTGGAAAAGGAGGAACGGCGTCGCGGGCCGTTACTATTCAGGTGGTAGATCCCTTCCTAGACTCTGTAGCCGTTCTGGTCAAGCCTTTAGAAGCTTTCTCACCCTTGCGTTTGTCCTTTGTACAGGACCCTGAATTTGAAGCTGAGGCTGGTGCCTCTTCATCTGAGGAGGTGGATGCAACAATGGTCTCCCCTACCCGTCCTTAGCCGATGTATGAGGGCGGGTCTTCTTCGGTTGTAAGAGTTGAGCGGCGGGATGATCAGGGCGAAGGCCCGGTCCATGATGACAACCAGAGGACCAGTCCCTCCTATGACATTTCTCTGGGGGATATGTCTGCGATTGGAGTCATGATGATGGAGTTGGACGAGAATCAAGTCCAATCAGCTCATCCTCCTGCGGGTATGTAATCTTTGCTCCTCTCTTCGGATGAGATTTTTCGACTTCGATTTTGCGTGCTCCTTGTGAGACTGACCACGACTGTATGTTCCCTTGTAGACAAGGAAGAGAACCCCTCGCGTAGATAGTCCCCACCATTGGAAAAGGGACATAAGTTGTTCCCGGCTCCTTTAAATCTGCTGCTGCGGAGGGAGCTGCTAGTGAGCCGGTATAGGCTACAGAAAGAGAGGTCGAGCAGCCTGCTGAGGGGGCTGTTGCTGAATTTGCTCCTGTTCTGGCTAAGCTTGCAGAAGATATTAGGCCTGATGTTGCTCAGGACCTTGATATTGTTCTTCTTGAACAGTTCGGGCCTGTTCTTGGTTTCCCTGAAACCAAGGTTGATGGCTCAGCCCAGGTTGGAGTTGAGCAAGCCGAATGTACGAAATTACAATTCTTTTTCCTTTTCTCTCTCTTTTTTGGTTACTGATTTATATTGTTTTCTCTGTTAGGTTCGACTTCTTGTTTGGTGTTCCTTCCTGAAATGGAATAAACTTTCCAAGCCTCTTCTCCGACGACCTCCACCGAAGATGAGGAGATAGCCCAGGAAGTTGTCAAAGCTTTCTACTATGTGCTGAAAGTAAAGCTTCCTGGAGTCTTGAATTAGAATGCTGCCTTTGGCCCTGTGAAGGCTGTTGTCGAATGCCAAGTGGCGGCCCTCAAGAGCATTGTCGGCAATGAAGAACAGCTAATACTCTGAGAAAAGTTCTAAATGACCTGGAGGGTCAGGTGGCCAGGTTCTGGGATGCCAAGAAGCATAGCCCAACGTCACTGTTCCGTGCAGAGGAAGAGACTTTGATGATGTCTCTTGCGGAGAAGAAGGCTACTTTCCAGGCAAGGAATGACGCCCTGGTTCGAGGGATTAGCGAGCTGGCTGACCAGTATGGCCAGTTCAATACTGCAAGTGAGGCACGTGCTACTTCGAAGAACAGGCTGGCTATACAGAACACCGAGAAGTATAATCACATTGTGCAGATACAGAACGAGATCGTCCAGCTGGAAGCCGACTTGAGGGCGACGATATCTGAACAGGAGGATTATCTGTCTCAAGCTGCCATGACTGCCACCACTTCTGCCCATTTAGAAGAACAACTGGCGAAGTTAGAGCGAAGGCATTTGAGTCTGATCCTCTTCGAGGATGAAGCTGCTCGCCAAAAAGAGGTGCGCCGTCGAGCTACTGTGAAGTCTGAAGGCAAAATTATGGCTCTAAGGGACATCATCAATCGCCTATGTATCCCGTTGATTTTTGTAACTTTATTTTTCCAGCCGTCACAGCTCTTGTACCCTTTTTTGTCTCTTAATAGACGTAAAGAATAAAATAAAGAATCTTTTCAAAATGAATGTGGTTTTGTGAAATATCGGTGCTAGACGTAATGTGGACGTAGCAAGGATATTTCTGGTGGGTATTCTGTTGGAGAATTTTGATGTGGACTTATTATCCGTTTTATATTCAAGTTATTCGAATAAAGATAATAAGTTGAATGAAGCTGCTAGTAGAGGTAATATGGACGTAATAGCAGAGGTTATTCTATATCTGACCAGAGGTATTATGGACGTGGAAAGATATATAATGTTAGGTGGGAGTGGATAATTCAGAGGTAATATGGACGTGATTATCCTTGATGAATGCTTTCCTCAGAGGTTATATGGACATGGCAAAACATAATCATTTCACTGGGGAAATAATTATCGAAAATCAATTCAGAGGTAATAGGGACGTGACTTGTTTTCGTCAAACCGAGTTTGGACAGAGTCAAAAAACGGGAATGATTCCACTGGGGAAATTTTTAGAGGACCTATTATCTAGGGCGTATTCAAGACTCTTGAAGTACGAATAATAGTTAGATAATTTTTTGTATCATATAAATATTGTACTGTACAATTACATGACTGAACGTATGTGAACATTACATGAAAAGGTTACACATAGTACTTCTTCAGGAACTTGTCGTTGATAGGCATCATGAGCAAGTCACCATCGAGAGTCTGTATGCACCATTAGAATACACTGATTCTATAATTAAAGGACCTTCCCATTTAGGCTGTAATTTTTCTTTTGTTTTGTGCGTCATGACCATTGGTCTTCTCACTGCTAAGACCAGATCACCGACTTGGAAGATTTTTTTCTTTCACCTTTTTGTTGAAGGCTCTGGAAAGGCGTGCTTGGTATAGCTCAATGTGCTGCTGAACTAATAAGTATTTTTTGTCTAGCGCTTCGAGCTCCTGGAGTCGCAGATGGTAGCTTTCTTCGGTAGTCAACTCGCTGGCTAAGGCTACTCGAAGAGAAGGAATCTGGATTTCTAGGAAAAGAACTACTTCGCTCCCATAAACCAAAGAGAATGACGTACTGCCTATTAGAGTATGGACCGTTGTACGATAGGCCCATAGACATTCACCGAGCTTCTCATTCCAATCGCGCTTATTTGAAGACACGAAGTTCTTGAGATGTTTTATAATGGTTTTATTGAAGGCTTCTGCTAGCCCGTTAGCTGCTGGATTGTAGGCAGTCGAGGATACGTTCTAGATTAGATTCCTATCATAGAATCGATAGAGTGCATGGCTTGTGAACTATGGACCATTATCATGGATGATCCTGCGAGTTAGGCCGAAGCGGTAGATGATGTGATATTTGATAAAACTGATCATGTTCGATGCCTTTACTTTGGTGAGCGGTATAACTTTTGCCTATTTGGAGAAGTAATCGGTTATGGCTAGGATGAACCGATGTCCTTTGGAGGATGGCGGGCTGATTGGTCCTATGACGTCCATGCCCCAAGCTTCAAACAGCCAAGATGCTACCGTCGGGTGTAGAAACTTCGAAGGTTAATGAATAAAGTTGGAGTAGAACTGACAAGATCTACACTTCTTCGCAAATTCAACAGTATCTGCTATCATTATGGGCCAGTAATAACCCATTCGTTTGAGGCAATCTTGTAATTTGGGGCCTGGTTGATGTGCACCACAAACCCCATCGTGGGCCTCCCGGAGTGCATGTTTGGCTTCTGTGTCTAATAAGTATCGTAACAGTAGCCCATCGTAAGAGCGTCGGTACAACATCTTGGTAGCTGTGTCGTAGTAAAATCTGAAGGATCGCCTTTGGATAGGCACTGCTTTCTTCGGGTCCTCGTGAAGGATTCCATATACAGCGTAGTCTATGAAAGGGAATCTCAAGTCTTTAATATCGACGTTTGTTTCTGTTATATAACTGTGATGAATATACAAGGCATCTTTCACACAGGATAGATCTCGACCAGACACTATGATCGACTGCTGAGTATTGGTAGGAACGGCAAGGAAGCAGCGAGACCGGCTAGAGCATCTGCTTCTATATTCTGTAGTCGAGGTATGTGCTTGATAAAGAATCCAGCGAAAGTAGACGCCAACTCGATTGTTGCTCTGTGGTAGGGGATGAGATCTTCGTGACAAACTTTATAATCCCCTTGGACTTGACTAACTATTAGCTTGGAATCGCCGTACGCTTTTAGATAGTCAACTTCCAGTTGTTTTGCCAGTTGCAGGCCGATTAATAGGGCATTATATTCGACCACATTGTTGGTGCTTGGTTCCATGAGAGAATATGTACGATGTATAACCAGATGATCAGGTGACACGAGCACGACACCTACCCCAGCCACAATATTTCCTTTGGGTCATGTTCTTGATGCACCATCAAAGAACATTTGCCAAATAGGAATTTCTTCAGTTGCAGTGTTAGACTCTACTACTTCATCGGGGATTTCGTCGTAGAGTTTGGAAGATTCTAGCACTAGATGAGCTGTCAGGAAATCAGCTAATACTTGGCCTTTTACTGCCTTCTGATGAACGAAGAGCATATCATACGGAGTCAATAGGATTGCCTATGTAGCTAAACGGGAATTAAGAGAACCCGGTTTAGTCATGAGTATTCTGAGAGGATTGAATTTAGATATGATATGGATAGTCTGCCCAGACACATAGTAGCATTTCTTCTGGGTGGCAAATACTAGTGCAAGGCATTCATTCTCTACAGGTGTGTATCTGTGCTCTGCACCCACCATTGTGCGGCTGAGGTAGTAGATTGCCTGTTCATGGCCGCCTTCATTCTTTTAAGCTAAAAGGGCGCTAAGAGAATGGTCCATAGCACGAACATATAGTGAGAACGGCTTCCCCATTATTGGAGCTACCAATAATGGAGGGCTTGTGAGATACGCCTTGATGTCGTCGAACGCACGTTGACATTGTTCAGTCTAGATGAAAGATACGCCTTTCTTCATGAGCTGAGTGAATGGTTGACACCTTCCAAAGAGGTTTGAAATGAATCGTCTGATGTAGGCTAGCCTTCCTTGTAGTCTGCGTAGCTCTTTGAGGTTTCTTGGAGGATGCATATCGAGGATAACTTTCTCTGGGTCCAGATGTATACCCTTTGAAGTGATGACGAAATCAAGGAACTTTTCACTGGAGACTCCCAGAAAAGACTTGGTTGGATTCATCTTGAGTTGGTGTGCACGCATTAGTTCGAATACCATTCTCAAGTCTTGGAGGTGGTTGCCCTTGAGATGACTTTTAACTACAATATCGTCTACGTAGCATTCCGCTATTTTGCGCAAATGATCACAAAAAATTATGTTCATGGCTCGCTGGTATGTCGCCCCTGTATTCTTCAATCCGAAGTGCATCACCGTATAGCATTATACCCCCAATGGTGTTCGAAAAGATGTGTGCTTCTCGTCGTCGGAAAACATCTTGATCGGGTTATCACCTGAGAAACCCATCCATGAAGGACATTCGCTCGAAGCCGCAAGTATTGTCGATCATTACGTCGGGGATCGGTAGAGGGAACTCGTCCTTCGGGCATACAAAGTTCAAATCATGATAATCGATACAGACTCAGACTTTACTGTTCTTTTTTATGACTGGAATGATGTTGGCAACCCAATCTGGGTGTTGTTCTTCACGAATGAATCCACTGGCAATGAACTTCTTGACTTCATTCTCAATGGCCTCTATGACATCTGGTTGGAATCATCGTTGTTGCTGCTTCCCTGGCTTAGCTTTAGACGAAATATTCAGGCGGAGCATGGCAACTTTAGGATCCAGGCCTGGCATGTCTTCATAGCTCCATGCAAAGACGTCGATGTATTCTCTTATAAGCTGTATAAGAGATTGGCGTTCTTCGTCAGATAGACTTTTGCTGATGAAGATTGGTTTAAGAGATGATTCATCTCCTAAATTAACTTGGATGACTTCATCTTCGGTGGGTGGTTCACGTTGTTCGAAGCGCAGCTCCCATCTAGTGTCCATCTTTTGAGCCCATTGTTCGAGCTCGATCGATTGGACATTGTCGGCAATTTGGTCAACGGAAACTATGTTGACGAACAGAGTTGCTTTGAATATGTCGCCAATGCTGGAGTCTGAGTCCTAGAGGAAGGAGTCAGAAGAATGAGAACAACGATCTGCTTCATCATCTGATCTTTCGGGGGTTGTTGGAGGAGTGACATAGCCTTAACCAACACCGTTTCGTTGATAATAGTTCTCAGGTTTACCGGGAGGAGCAAAGTGTCGTATTGGCAATCATCGACCCCGGTCGTAATTTAGCCCCTGGTCTCTTTTGATGTCTTATCCCATATTCTGGATGATATTCTTGGCCTGCCAACTATATCAAAAAAGTTGTATTTTTCCAGAGTCATAGTCAGCTTTCGTGTTGTGCTTGGAAGAAGTAGAGTCTGGAACGAACTTTCTCTCGCCAATTGTACGACCGAAGATGATTAGTTCTTCATCTTTTTTTCTGGCTGGAACGATGAAGTAGTGGATATCTTCTGTGTAAACTTTTTTCCGCAGGTGAGGAATCAATACAGGTATACAGAGGTGTGGTCATATGCCGTGCTCTAGGGCGTATATCGTATCTATGTAGTAGTTTACAGATTGATAGACATCAGAGTAATTCAAAGATAAACCTTTACTAAGGAAATACGCGAGTTCTTCTTCAGGGATAACATCATCTGCTGAAGATACATTATTATGAGTATTGATGTAGTCATTGAGTGGATCATCATCTGGAAGAGGAGCCATAGTCTTGGCCGAGTTCACCACGTAGGGTAATTCTTCAGGATTGGGAGGACGGACATCAGTAGGTTCCTCCCAGAGTGTTTTGCTGAGAGTGATGGTCAATGGTTTGACCTTGGCAGGATTCTTCTTTTTCATCCAGATTGTGATAGGCTTCAGAGTACTTTTTGGAGTAGTACGTCCTTTGACTCAGATGATTAGGGGACCATCATTGGAGGATAAACTTGCTTCAGCTTCATTGTCAGCTTCGTTGTCGTCATCTTTGGGGAGCTGAGATTGGTAAAGTACTGAATCGCTATAGTAAGCTTCGATGCCCTTGAAATGATCAATATTGGCAAATTCCGTCTTTACGACACCGTCGCTGTTGACCTACTTGAAGCACTGGTGAAGTATTGAAGGAACAAATCATGTTCTCGTGTATCCATGGACGTCCCTGTCACTACCACATTTCTAGTATGGGGGTATTTTGGTCATTTTTGAATTTTTGGGATTTATTTGGAATTATTGTGAATTATTGAGATTTATTGGAATTTATGTGATTTTAGTATTAATTAATTAAGTTGATAAGTGGTATGTTGATTTGAGACTAGTTTGGACCTTGTAGACTAGCCTAGAACCTAAACTTAGCTATGGTGACTTGGATAGCATGATAGGGTCTTAGTCTAACTTAAGTTAAACCAATTTAAGTCATTTAGAATCAAGTTGTAATAGGTGGAATAGTGATTTAGAGCCATGACTTATGATTTTGAAACCAATGATTTGACTTAAGCCCATAGAAGCCCATAGCCCATTACTAACCCTAACCCTAACCCACTATGGCTGGCCATATTGGGAACCCCCTATTTATACTCTCCTCCATTTAGGGCTAGCCTCTTTTAGGAAAGATCAAGTTTAAGAAGAGGTATTTTCCCAACATCATTAATTCATAGAAAATCCATTTTAATTCCTTTTTCTTTCAAACCAATTGCATTAGGTTCTAATCTACCTATATTTGCTGTTTGTGTTGGAAAATCTCAGTTTGTGGACAATTTGGAAGGATTGGCTAGCAAGGAAAAACCCCCTGATTGAGAGTTTTCTTGTATTTGGACACCAATAGGTAAAACATCTAAACACCATTAAATTCCAGTTTTATTTGTATATTTGGAAAGCCCTAGGTCTACCCTAACTGTAGGTATAGCTAAACCTAGGTTTCGTATCCATTTCGTGTCCTAAATGGACACGTATCAGTCCCTACATGTAAGTGTTTGATGAAATACCCCAAAAGGCATTTCGATTTGGTTTTTGAATTATTTTTGAATAGGAATCTAGATCTAGATCTTGTTTATGGGATTCCACTTGACTGAGTTGATTTCTGGTCATTTTGTGTCGTGTTTTGCTCATTGGATACGGCCGCACACGAAAGGTTTTCGTGTCCTGCTACTCGGGGCCAAATGCTCACTGGGTAGGACACGGGAACTTGTGAAACTTCATGGACATGTTAGGGCAGTGTCTGACACAACACTCCCCAAGTGGCACGACCTCTCGTGTCGTGTCGAGGGAGCACGGACACGTGCACTGGATTTACACTACGTAGTGCGCACAGGAAATCACGTTCTGATACGCGTGTTTGGACACGTCTATACGACTCGACACGGCAGTGCATGGTGACACGTAGGTAGCTGGATCCTAGGCGAACCTAGGGCTGTGAGCATAAGGCTTGGTTTGGCCTGTGACACGACCACGACACGCGTGCACTCGTGCAAGAGACAGTGTACTGTGCAGTGTCCGGTTGTGTTGATTTTGGGTTTAATTGAATTTGACACGTAGTGTCACATTGTGGTGGGACACAAACTGTATGCTGGACACGAACACATTCTATTTTTGTATTACCAACCTCTATTTTCCCTAACTAACCTATTTCCGAATGAAAATCCTATTTACCCTGAATTCTGATACATGTTATATTCAGTATTTTTTCCAGTTTTCAAATTTGATTCTTAGCAGCCTTTTTAACCTGTTTAATTGATGTTAATTACTTATTTAAGGGCCTAATATGATGTACCTACATGTAATCTAGCTATGGGTCGATTTTGGGTGATTTTGGTTGGGAATTGGATTCAAAAGGGGATTCAAAATCAATGGACTGAATACGGAGTTTGAATGTTCTTCTCAATACTTGAATTGATTTCCCTTCTAGTTCTTTATTCTATTATGTTTTAGTTCATGATTAGTTAATGTAGATTTCATGTTACACATTAGTTAGAGTAAATAGATGCATACATGTTGTTATTGAGTTGTTTCCTTGTTCTAAAATCTGAGAAAATCTGGGAATGTTTGTATTTGGTTTTTGGTATAAATCTGAGAGTGTGTTAGGGCTTTGACTCAAATCTGAGTTGGTCTATGGACTGTCATTGAATGTAGGTTTGTTGTTAAGTTGAACTGAAAACTTGGTTGGGGCTTTCTACTCACTGTCAACTGTATTCTGAGAACCCTTGCCATGCTTTTACACACCTAAACACTATGACATAACATTGACACTCTATACACCATGCCATGATTCACTTTTCTGTTACACACACTGACTTACTCTAGCACACTCTCACTCATATGTTTCATGCACACACACACATAGCCCTCTTTATATCTATATATATGTACTAAATGCCATATTATATATAGCTAATGTATAGTGGTACATGCCTATAAATATATATATATATATATATATATATATATATATATATATATATATATATATATATATATATATAATTAGTTCTTTTATGTATTGTCTTGAATGCCTAGTACAGATAACTTGAATATTGGTCAAGTGTGGCTTATGAATGTGTGTGATGGCTTGGTCTAGGCTTGTACAGCCTTGGTAGAGCTAGATAGATTAGTATAGACTAGTTTGACCTAAATTAGACTTGTTAGACCTAGTTTGACCATAGTTGACCTAGTTTGACTTCTAGGGTTGACCCGAGTTGACCGAGAGTTGACTTTGGCCTAGATTGACCTAGATTCATTTAGAATGCATTAAATTGCATCTTGTTATCATTTTTGACTTATTGTGACTTGTGTTGTTCTGGTTAGGAGCCAGACACCTCTCATCGGACAGTATATTTCATCTGGACACTCAGATACCAGGCGAGTACATTCTCTAATCATTTCATATCTTGTTTATAATTATTTTCCTGCTTTAAATTACTTTACTTGATACAGTCACATTGGTCACACGGATTAGTTCTATATGGATCCCTTCTTGAGATGTTATCCCCTCAGGGAGCATCGGATACTACATGTTCTGTGCATTTCACTTACATTGTGTATCACTATGCTTCATAGTTCATTGATCACTTGTGACATGTAATCTCATGATCACAGAGTCTCCTTGAATCCCCCATTTATGGGTATTCCTAGAATCACCCATTTATGGGCTTACTATGTATCATCCCTTGTGGGCCATTGTATGGAATCATAACATAACCTGGCTGGATCCTTGTGTATTGATTGGGGGTACGGGGGAGTAGAAGTAGACATGTGAATAATATCCAAGTAGTGTAGCATCAGAATCTTTCCGTAGTGTAGCATCAGAATCTCCTATGCCATTCACATGTCTATATTGTACTCTGACTCACTAGCCACTGTTAGTTCTCTATTTATAGTAGATATTTCTATTACAGTTCTCTCTCTGTTTACATACTGTATTTTCTTCAGTTAATGTATCTTACCTTACTGCATGATTATATTTTCTAACCTGCTATGATCTGTTGAGATGTATTGTGCTCGCTCCTGTCCGGACTGGACCTGTTGAAAATATTACAGAGGACGAGGAGGAGGCCTGTGTGGATACCTTCTACGGGGCAGCCCTAGACGACACTTTTGAGCTGGACTCTCAGGAGGACCCAGCTCTAGCTGATGACTTTACCCCTACTGCTTAGACTAGTTTAGTTAGGCTTTATCTTACTTATGTTGTCTTGAGACTAGCTTAGTTAGACTTTAATTCTGTCATTGAGATCTGGATTGTATATATTCTTTCATACTCTATAGTTGAGACCTTGTATTTCTGGATGTTGCTGAGATGTTATCTTAGACTCTTCTGATCATCTGTATTCTTTGAGTTCTATATCATATCGTGCTTCATCTTCCTTAGTTGTGATTGAGTTTACATTCTGCTATGTCACCCCCATTCGGGGAGTATAAACTGCTTAGCATTATATTGTTAGATGTTGTGACCTAGGACAGCGTTCTACCGCCGACACTGCGGCATAGGCTGGACGTACCCACGTCTCGTGCCCTTACTCTAGGGTGCGGGTCATGACACGTTTTTAGTAGTGGTCCATGCAGGTCTAGACTAGAAGTGTAGTGGTATTCGAACCAGAGTATCACTACAGCCTGCAGTAGGATATAGGACATTAGTTTTCAAGGTACTCAATCACATTAGAAAAAACTCTTTTATTGCCATCTAAATCCTTATTGTCAACTGATTTCTTTTCAATTTTAACTGTCCGCCTTTGTTATATCGCTTCTTTCTCAGAAATTGATACTCTTGTTGGTCTGTCTTCAGGATGGTGGAGACGCGATTGCAGCGTACCATTCATGGGGATGCTATAGAGGGGACTGCTACATCTCAGCCAGTTCAGCAGGGACATGAGACTGCAGCTTCTGCCATCTCTGCTCGTATTGGGACTTCAGCAGCAGCAGCAGGGGGTATGCCTCCACCAGCTCGGAGGCAGGGCCCAGTCATCCTAGAGATACAGTTCCAGCAGCCGCCGCCTACAGGATACTTGGATGCGGCACAGATGTTCGCTTACTTCCAGCAGTTTATGGACCGGCAGCAGGCCCGACAGGACAGGGGCATGGAGTTGGCCCTTACGACAGTCGTAGCTCGACCAGTGGTTCAGCAGCCGAGGACACCGAGGATAGAGCAGTTCCAGAAGATGAGCCCCAGAGACTTCTTGGGGACGGAGGGGATTCTATATGCTGACGAGTGAATCGAGCATATAGAGGAGATCTTTCGTCTGGCCCGGATACCGGTAGATCTCCAGATAGAGACAGCAGCTAGCCGTATACGAGATTTTGCTCGCACCTGCTATCAGTCAGACCCCAGGGTGTAGGGCTTCTTCAAGAAGAAGTTCTTTCCATGTTCAGCGCTCCGAGCCTTGGAGAAGCAGTTCGAGAGTTTAGTTCAGGGGAGCCTGTCAGTAGAGGAGTACGCAGGGGAGTTCGACCGCCTCGGCAGATTCGTAGAGGGCTTGAGCGAGACGACGAAGGCCTAGAGGTTCCAGAAGGGTCTGGTCTAGGAAGTCAAGTCCTTGACCAAGGGCAACAAGGATGCCACTTTTGAGAAGATCTTGACAGGATCCTTAATTGCTGAGGATGATCTTGAGCTTAGGCTCAAGAGGGGGCGAGACGCAGTTGGGGGCAGCAGCAGTGGAGGCCAGGCCAAGAGGCCTCACTTTTAGCACCAGCAGCCGAGACAGTTCCATCCGCAGCCGTTCCAGCAGAGACAGCAGCAACAGCCGAGACAACACCAACAGGGCCAGAGACAGGTTATCACTTGTGCTTACTACAAGAAGCTCGGGCATGTCTTCAATGAGTGCCGGAAGAGGCTGGGCCAGTGCTTAGTGTATGGTTCAGCAGACCACTAGATGAGGGAGTGTCGCATGGGACGAGCAGCTCAGGGAGCAGCAGTCAGAGCTCCAGCAGGCCAGCAGAGGGGACCAGCCTTGCCGACACAGCAGCAGAGGTTCGTCCAGCACTAGCAGTAGTCCAGGGGAGGCCAGCAGGGGCGAGCTTTCGCCATGGCGGCCGGAGATGCAGGGGTTATAGGAGAGCTGATCGCAGGTTTGGTTCTTCTCGACTCCAGTCCAACTTTTGCATTATTCAATTCCGGTGCTTCGCATAGCTTCATATCAGTAACATTTACGATTAGATACGGTATCATAGCTGAATCATTACCTAGAACTTACAAGATCATGACCGGGGGTGGCATTATCCTCGTGAGTGATATTTGTAAGGGTCGGAGTGTTGTTCTAGGAGGCCGTGAGTTGGAGGTGAGCCTGCTCGTAATGCCATTGCCGAACTACGATATAGTACTCGGTATGGATTGGTTGAGCAGACACCACGTCAACATTGATTTCAGAGGGGGTAGAGTTCTTTTCAGAGTGTCGGGGGAGCCAGAGTTCGAGTACTCCAGACGTCAGGCGAAGCAGAGCAGCAGAGTTTTCTGCGGAGTCTCGGTTGATGAGTAGACGATTCTACACCCCTTGATAGCAGAGTATATGGATGTTTTTCTATAGGAGTTGCCTGGATTGCCACCAGACAGAGATATAGAGTTTTCGATAGACTTGGTTCCGGGAGCGGAACCCATCTCTCAGCATGTCTATCGGGTAAACAATAGTAATTTGGTGGAGCTGAAGAAGCAGGTGGATGAGCTGCAAGACAAGGGCTTCATTCGTTCGAGTTCGTCAACATGGGGTGCACCAGTATTGTTTGTACCGAAGAAGGATGGATCAGTACGGATGTGTATTGACTACAGGGCACTCGACAACCTTACGATCAAGAACAGATACCTACTGCCGCTGATCGATGATCTTTTTGACCAGTTGAGCGGAGCTCGGGTATTTTCCAAGATTGATCTGAGGTCAGGATATCACCAGGTGAAGGACGAGGGAGGATATTCCCAAGACCGCTTTCAAGATACGATACGGATAGTTTGAGTTTTTATTTATGCCGTTTGGGCAAACAATGTACCAGCAGTGTTTATGAACCTAATGAACAAGGTGTTCCACCAGTACTTGAAAAAGTTTGTGGTGGTGTTCATTGACGACATCTTGGTATATTCCAAGACTGAGGAGGAGCACGAGGAGCATCTGAGGATAGTGCTGGAGACTCTCAGGAAGGAGCAGCTTTATGGGAAGCTCTCCAAGTATGAGTTCTTCTTGGACCGGGTTGACTTTTTGGGGCATGTGGTGACTGGAGATGGGATCTCAGTTGACTCCAAGAAGATCGTAGCAGTTGAGGTATGGGCTGTGCCGACTTCAGTTGCAGAGATTCGCAGTTTCTTGGGGCTGGCAGGATATTATAGGAGATTTGTACAGGATTTCTCCCGGGTTGCAGAGCCGTTGACTCGGTTGACCCAGAAGGATGCTGAGTATGTTTGGCCAGAGAAGTGTCAGACAGCTTTTGATGAGTTGAAGAAGCCGCTTACGACAGCTCCGATTCTGATATTGCCTTCAGGATTAGGGGGATTCACTATTTATAGTGACGCTTCAGGGAAGGGGTTGGATTGTGTATTACAGCAGCATGGGAATGTGATTGCCTATGCTTCCAAGCAATTACGTCTCCATGAGAAGAACTACCCTACCTACGACCTGGAGCTTGCAGCAGTGATATTTGCTCTGAAGTTGTGGAAGCACTATCTGTATGGAGAGAGGGTGGAGATTTTTACATATCACAAGAGCTTAAAGTATGTGTTCACTCAGAAGAAGCTGAACATGAGGCAGCGCAGATGGCTAGAGTTGATGAAAAACTTCGACATATCACTTCAGTATCACCCAGGGAAGGCCAACGTGGTTGTCGATGCCTTGAGTAGGTATCCAACGGCCATGTGTTTGACTATGGATCGGCACTTGCTTGCAGACTTGGAGAGCCTTGGGATTGAGGTGATCGTGTCTTGAATGCAGATGTAGTTATGGGGCCTTCAGATACAGTCGAACTTGATGGAGAGGATCAAGGCGACACAGTTTGAGGACGTTGCTCTGCGGTATCTCCGAGAGCAAGTTCGAGCAGGATTGGTGGAGGGCGAGTTTTCTCTTGCAGAAGATTGTGTCTTGCGGCATGCTTCCAGGTTATGTGTGCCCAGCGGAGATCTCAGGGAGCAGGTTATACAAGAGGCCCACAGATCTCAGTACTCTATACACCCTGGTGCCAGTAAGATGTATCGAGATCTGAGGGAGCATGTTTGGTGGTACGGGATGAAGCGGGAGGTAGCTCGCTTCGTAGCTAGGTGCTTGGTCCGTCAGCAGGTCAAGACAGAGAGACAGAGGCCCGGTAAATTATTGCAGCCATTGCCCATTCTGAGTGGAAGTGGGAGCATATCACTATAGATTTTGTATCAAGATTACCGCGTACACCTGGAGGAAAAGACGCGATTTGGGTCATCGTTGACAGGTTAACCAAATCGGCCTACTTCTTTTCATTCAAGGTGGGTACGTCTACAGAGAGGCTTGCGGAGATGTATATGCAGCAGATAGTCAGGATTTATGGGGTTCCGGTCAGCATCATCTCGGATCGAGATAGTCGCTTTACTTCCCATTTCTGGAGGAGTCTGCAGACCAGCTTGGGCACTCAGCTCAATTTTAGTACTGCATACCACCCCCAGACAGACGGACAGTCAGAGAGGACTATTCAGACACTTGAGGATATGATGCGGACGTGCGTCCTAGACTTTGGAGGTTCTTGGGAGGATCATCTACATTTGGTGGAGTTTGCTTACAACAACAGTTTCCAGGCCAGCATTAAGATGTCACCTTTCGAGGCTCTGTACGGGCGTAGGTGTCGTACACCCTTATCTTGGAATGATGTTGGTGAGCGAGCTTTACTGGGATCAGAGATGGTTGTTGACGCAGCCGAGAAGGTGAAGCTCATCAGGGACAGACTTCTCATGGCACAGGACAGACATCGGCACTTGGCCGATAGCCACCGGAGGCCGTTGGAGTTTGAGGTACAGATTAGAGTAGGATTAGATTTAGGTTTGTTTGTTTGTGTTTTATTGATCATGTTTGTTTATCATAATTAAATTGAGACCTTGCTTGTGATTAGGTTGGAGACCAGGTTTTTTTGAGGATATCTCCGACTCGTGGTACGATACGTTTTGGTGGAGGTGGAAAGCTTAGCCCGCGCTTCATCGGCCCTTTCGTTATCAGCGGGAGGGTCGGCGATGTGGCTTACAGGCTAGACTTGCCACCTGCACTAGTGGGGGTCCACAATGTATTCCATGTATCACAGTTGAGACGGTACGTGGCTGATCCTAGCCACGTGCTCGATCAATCGGAGATTGAGGTTGGACCTTCTCTCAGCTATCCATAGCAGCCAGTGGAGATACTGGATCGACGGGAGAAGATTCTGAGGAACCAGGTGATACCTTTGGTTCGTGTCGCATGGAGGCATCATTCTCCAGGAGAGTCTACCTGGGAGCGGGAGGATGAGATGCGCGAGCGATACCCATATCTTTTTGGACCGTGAGGTATACTTTCTATCCTTCTCATTAGTTGCATTTCGCCTTTCAATTTTGTGGACAAAATTCTTTTAAGGAGGGTAGATTTGTTACTACCATATTTCTAGTATGGAGGTATTTTGGTCATTTTTAAATTTTTGGGATTTATTTGGAATTATTGTGAATTATTGAGATTTATTGGAATTTATGTGATTTTAGTATTAATTAATTAAGTTGATAAGTGGTATGTTGATTTGGACCTTGTAGACTAGTCTAGAACCTAAACTTAGCTATGGTGACTTGGTTAGCATGATAGGGTCTTAGTCTAACTTAAGTTAAACCAATTTAAGTCATTTAGAATCAAGTTGTAATAGGTGGAATAGTGATTTAGAGCCATGACTTATGATTTTGAAACCATTGATTTGACTTAAGCCCATAGAAGCCCAGAACCCATCACTAACCCTAACCCTAACCTACTATGGCCGGCCACATTGGGAACCCCCCTATTTATACTCTCCTCCATTTAGGGCTAGCCTCTTTTAGAAAAGATCAAGTTTAAGAAGAGGTATTTTCCCAACTTCATTAATTCATAGAAAATCCATTTTAATTCCTTTTTCTTTCAAACCAATTGCATTAGGTTCTAATCCACCTATATTTGTTGTTTGTGTTAGGAAATCTCAGTTTGTGGACAATTTGGAAAGATTGGCTAGCAAGGAGAAACCCCCCTAATTGAGAGTTTTCTTGCATTTGGACACCAATAGGTAAAACCATCTAAACACCATTAAATTCCAGTTTTCTTTGCATATTTGGAAAGCCTAGGTCTATCCTAACTGTAGGTATAGCTAAACCTAGGTTTTGTGTCCATTTCGTGTCCTAAATGGACACGTATCAGTCCCTACATGTAAGTGTTTGATGAAATGTCCCAAATGGCATTTCGATTTGGTTTTCGAATTATTTTTGAATATGAATCTAGATCTACATCTTGTTTATGGGATTCTACTTGATTGAGTTGATTTCTGGTCATTTTATGTCGTATTTTGCTCACTGGACACGGCTGCATACGAAGGATTTTCGTGTCCTGCTACTTGGGGCCAAATGCTCACTGGGTAGGACACGGGGACATGTGAAACTTCATGGACACATTGGGGCAGTGTCTGACACGACACTCCCCAAGTGGCACGATCTCTCGTGTCGTGTCGAGGGAGCACGAACACGTACATTGGATTTACACTGCATAGTGTGCACCGGAAATCGCGTTCTGATACACGTGTTTGTACACGTCTATACGACTCGACATGACGGTACAAGGTGACACATAAGTAGCTAGATCCTAGGCAAACCTAGGGCTGTGAGCACGAGGCTTGGTTTAGCCTGTGACACAAGCACGACACGCGTGCACTCGTGTACGAGACAGTGCACTGTGTAGTGTCCGGTTGTGTTGATTTTGGATTTAATTGAATTTGACATGTCATGTCATATTGTGGTGGGACACAAACTGTATGCTGGATACGAACACATTCTATTTTTGCATTACCAACCTTTATTTTCTCTAATTAACCTATTTTCGAATGAAAATCCTATTTACTCTGAATTCTGATACTGTGTTATATTCAGTATTTTTTTCCAGTTTTCAAATTCAATTCTTAGCAGCCTTTTTAACCTGTTTAATTGATGTTAATTACTTATTTAAGGGCCTAATATGATGTACCTACATGTAATCTAGCTATGGGTCGAATTTGGGTGATTTTGGTTGGGAATTGGATTCTAAAGGGGATTCGAAATCAATGGACTGAATACGGAGTTTGAATGTTCTTCTCAATACTTGAATTGATTTCCCTTCCAGTTCTTTATTCTATTATGTTTTAGTTCATGATTAGTTAATGTAGATTTCATGTTACACATTAGTTAGAGTAAATAGATGCATATATGTTGTTATTGAGTTGTTTCCTTGTTCTGAAATTTGAGAAAATCCGAAAATGTTTGTATTTGTTTTTTGGTATAAATCTAAGCGTGTGTTGGGGCTTTGACTCAAATCTGAGTTGGTCTATGGACTGTCATTGAATGTAGGTTTGTTGTTAAGTTGAACTGAAAACTTGGTTGGGGCTTTCTACTCACTGTCAACTGCATTCTGAGAACCCTTGCCATGCTTTTACACACCTTAACACTATGACATAACATTGACACTCTATATACCATGCCATGATTCACTTTCTTGTTACACACACTCACTTAATCTAGCACACTCTCACTCATATGTTTCATGCACACACACACATAGCCCTCTTTATATCTATATATATGTACTAAATGCCATGTTATATATAGCTAATGTGTAGTGGTGCATGCCTATATATATATATATATATATATATATATATATATATATAGTTAGTTAGTTCTTTTATGTTTTGTCTTGAATGCCTAGTATAGATAACTTGAATATTGGTCAAGTGTGACTTATGAATGTGTGTGATGGCTTGGTCTAGGCTTGTATAGCCTTGGTAGACCTAGATAGATTAGTATAGACTAGTTTGACCTAAATTAGACTTGTTAGACCTAGTTTAACCATAGTTGACCAAGTTTGACTTCTAGGGTTGACCCGAGTTGACCGAGAGTTGACTTTGGCCTAGATTGACCTAGATTCATTTAGAATGCATTAAATTGCATCTTGTTATCATTTTTGACTTGTTGTGACTTGTGATGTTCTGATTAGGAGCCAGACACCTCTCCTCGGACAGTATATTTCATCCGGACACTCAGATACCAGGCGAGTACATTCTCTGATCATTTCATATCTTGTTTAGAATTATTTTTCTGCTTTAAATTACTTTACTTGATACTGTCACGTTGGTCACACGGATTAGTACTATATGGATCCCTTCTTGAGATGTTATCCACTCAGGGAGCATCGGATACTACATGTTCTGTGCGTTTCACTTACGTTGTGTATCACTATGCTTCATAGTTCATTGATCACTTGTGACATGTACTCTCATGATCACAGAGTCTCCTTGAATCTCCTATTTATGAGCATTCCTAGAATCACCCATTTATGGGCCTACCATGTATCATCCCTTGTGGGTCATTGCATGGAATCATAAAATAACCTGGCTGGATCCTTGTGTATTGATTGGGGGTACGGGGGAGTAGAAGTAGACATGTGAATAATATCCAAGTAGTGTAGCATCAGAATCTTTTCGTAGTATAGCATCAGAATCTCATATACCATTCACATGTCTATATTGTACTCTAACTCACTAGCCACTGTTAGTTCTCTATTTATAGTAGATATTTTTATTACAGTTCTCTCTCTGTTTATATACTGTATTTTCTTCAGTTCATGTATCTTACCTTACTGCATGATTATATTTTCTAACCTGCTATGAGATGTATTGTGCTCGCTCCTGTCCTGACTGGACCTGTTGAAAATATTACAGAGGACAAGGAGGAGGCCTGTGTGGATGCCTTCTACGGGGCAGCCCTAGACGACACTTTTGAGCTGGACTCTCAGGAGGACCCAGCTCTAGCTGATGACTTTACCCCTACTGCCTAGACTAGTTTAGTTAGGCTTTATCTTACTTATGTTGTCTTGAGACTAGCTTAGTTAGGCTTTATTTCTGTCATTGATATCGGGATTGTATATATTCTTTCATACTCTGTAGTTGAGACCTTGTATTTCTGGATGTTGCTGAGATGTTATCTTAGACTCTTCTGATTATCTGTATTCTTTGAGTTCTATATCATATCGTGCTTCATCTTTCTTAGTTGTGATTGAGTTTACATTCTGCTATGTCACCCCAATTCGGGGAGTATAAACTGCTTAGCATTATATTGTTAGATGTTGTGACCTAGGACAGCGTTCTACCGCCGACACTGTGGCGTAGGCTGGACGTACCCACGTCTCGTGCCCTTACTCTATGGTGCGGGTCGTGACAGTCCCAACAAGACGTTGTAGGATACATTGGCATCGATCACATAGCAGGAAACCTCTGTTCGGAGATCACCGATTTGGCACTTGAGACAGATCTTTTCCAACGGGTGGCTTCGACCAGCATTGAAAGACATGATAGTTGTGTTGGTTGCAGATAGCTTGTGCAGAGGAATTCCCAAAATTTGAAGCAAACTTCTAGGAATGATGCTGAGGGAGGATCCTGGATTGATGTGCATGCGGTCCACCTTGATCGCCCCGATATACCCTCTATAGTACAGGGGTCTATCATGACGATTATTTTTTAGTAACATGTCCTCCTATAAAAAGGTGATGTTGGGCACCACTTCTATAGTACTGTGGCAGTGAGGACAGGAGACAGGGTCTTCAGCGGGGCTTTGAATTCGGCGAGATAAGAGTCAGCATGTAGTAATGCCTCACTTATGGCCTTCCACGTTTCTTTGGACAGACGCAATAGATCGAACAGAGACAACCTGGCAGGTGTATCAGCAAGCTGTGCCATTATATCAAAGTTGTAGGGCCGATCCATGCCCTCGGGAGCTGGCGCCTTCAGAGACTTGTCAAACCGTGTCTCCTTCTGCTTGGCTTTGTCCGAAGTAGAAGGCTTAGACAGTCCGGCTTCTGAGCTTGTGGGGGCAGCAGGAGGTTGAGGTGGTACTGCTTCTTCTTATGCTGGGTCGTATGTCCAAAGATAAGTCTTCCCAGATTGTATCTCGCCAGATAGAACCTCATAGATGGGAGAGGATACCATATGGCATAACTTATATTTCTTGCCCTTTTTTGCTTTAGGAGGTACCACCCCCTGCGTCACTTCTTGCACAAGGTTCGGATGGACCCACATGATCTCACTACGTTCAGTTGTGAGTGACACCAAGATTGAGTTGCGAGCTGGCGACAAGTTGACGACTTCCGTATTACCTTGGGAATCGGGACCATGCTGTCTGGGACTTCTGTAGGAGGAAAGTCACCAAACTAAAGAGAGATCATGTTAGAAGATATGACCTTGTCTTCAGCATCGAGGTTGATCACTTGGCTGTCGATAAGTTGTTGTATCTTCTTCTTCAGGATGATGTAGTCTTTGGTGGAATGATGCACGTACTGATGATGGAGGCAGTACTTGGGATCGTTGAGCTGGTTTGCCTCGACAAGACGTGGTGGTGGAGGCAATGTCAGCTTATTACCCTTTGTCAATGTATGGAAGATAGTAATGACATCATCTTTATCAAAGGAGAAGGTCTCCTTAGGCTTGTCGGAGGCGCCCTGAGAATTGGAAGCTCCTTTGGATGTGTCGACCTTTATGACTTCTTTCCCTTTACCCCCTCGAATAGGGATAGTCTGAGGATGCTTGCCTTTGTCTTCGGATTTGGGTGTTTTCAACCCTAGTAGTTCCAAGTTAGGAACATCATTTTCAGCAGCATCAGCGGTCCCAATGAAAGCGGGCCATGTATCATACTTATTTATACCGAGACAAAAGTTTATTGTAGGAAGGAAGTTATGTCGACAAGTATCCATAAGTTTTGAGTCTGGTATGCCGAAGGGCATCTTCAGTGCTAGGCGTCTGAAGCGTTCGATGAAGGCGATGACAGACTCGATCCTCCTTTGTTTGGTCTCGATGAGAGTGGACATATTAACATGCATGCCACTCTCGTAAAACCTGTTGAGGAACAACCTCTCCAAGTCTTTAAATGAATTGATACATCCGTCAGGCAGACTACAGAACCATTCAAAAGCTACCCCATGCAAGGTGCTAATAAACAGCTTCGACAAGAATAGATCGTCTCTGGACATGTGTAGAGTCTACGTGTTGAAGTACATCATGTGTTGACGAGAAGAAGTCAACCGTCGAATGAATTCAGCATCAGCGGCTTGTAGTTAGTAGGGTAAGTAGCATTCTCCCACTCAGGGGGATAAGGTTGAGATATCCCCATCTTCTGCAGCTCGTCTTTGTGTGAGATAGTGTCGAGATGGGCGACCAGGGAATCAATTGCATCATGTTGATTGAGCAGGTGTTGGGAAACAGCT
The DNA here is from genome assembly GCA_029216955.1 of Iris pallida. Classification (NCBI taxonomy): domain Eukaryota; kingdom Viridiplantae; phylum Streptophyta; class Magnoliopsida; order Asparagales; family Iridaceae; genus Iris; species Iris pallida. Next base: position 4,373,445 of record JANAVB010001998.1, on the reverse strand, counting down.
GTTGAACGGTTGTCAGGCGTCGTTGGCGAAGGACCACCCCAGCATTTGTAAGATTTGGAGGAGGTGCAACAGAATGATACTCCTTTTGTAGGGAAAGAAGGTTGTTGCTATGTGTCGCAATGTAAGCCCCTAAATTTCAAAATAATATTTTTATAATTTTAAATAGCCTTTTTATACTTAAAATGAATTATTATAATTATTAGGAATTTTTCTAGAATTTTTAAATAATTTTTAAATAATTTTTAAGTCAAAATATATCATTTTGTAATTATTTGAATTGTTTTAATATCACTTTGTAATAGTTTTAATTGTTTTTATATTAGTTTACAATTATATGATTTGTTTTAATTACAGTTTGCAAATTATATTTGCAAACTGTTAGGCATAGGACTTTTTTGTAAAACTCAAAATATGGAGGACCTTACTGTAATTTACCAGTCACCCCCCCTCCCCACGTTCTCCCGACCAGCTGTCCCCGACGACCAACGACCACCGATCTTTCCCCGCTTTTTTCGGCCAGCCCCAGCCCTGAAATCGACCTCCTCCTTCCTATAAATACCCCCTGACCAAACCCTAACCCTAGCACACCACCACGACCCCTCTTCTTCCCCGACGAGACCCCACCGAAATCCTAACTCCGACGAACCCCTAGTGCCACCTCCGTAGCCACCTTCACCACCATCGGCCACTACTACCGAGTTCGCCATGCCAAGGTGAGTGCTGCGCCACCCCAGCGCCGCGACCACGACGCTTCCTCCGCCATCCAGCACCCTCCACGACCCCCAGCCCGCCGGACACGTACGTGTCAGCTCTCTTTCGTGTCGATTTTGTGTCTCGTTTTAACATATATGACTCGCCAGGACACGAGTAACGCGTAGGTATGTTTGGACACGTCTAACTCGTGTCGTGCGTGTCGTGAATTACCCAGACACGAGACTAGTATATCTTCGTGTCTTTAAATGTCTGGACACGAAGTTTGGGCGATCGGGTTAAAACCCATTAACCTGAATTCTAACATAAAACTAACCCGAACACTTCCCTAAACAACTGACTCGGGCTGACCCCCTTGCCAGCCCGAGCGCGCTAAAACCCTACCCCCTGCCCTGGCCGAGTTCGAACGCCCCCTTCCATGTTTTGTTTTATTTTTGTTTTGTTTATGTTTTTATTTTATTATTTATATGTATATATGTATATATATGTATTTATATATATATGTATATTTATGTATATATGTATATATGTATATATGTATATTTATGTATATATATATTATTATATATATACTATTATGTATATGTACATATACTGTATTTGTGTATATATATATATATATATATATTATATTTAGTATTTTTATATATGTATATGTATATTTATTATAAGTATATATCCATTATATATTTATATAAATATCTATATATTTATATATATATATATATATATATATATATATATATATATATATATATATACATATTTTTATATATTTATATATATATATATATATATATATATATATATATATATATATATATATATATATATATATATATATATATATATATTTAAATATTGTTGTTGTATATTTATATATGTATTTCAAATTCTACCTTGTACAAAATATTCTTATGTAAAATTTTACAAGTTATTTTATTGTATAATTTTGTGACTTGTATATTTTACCACTTTAAAATATATTATTTATATTTAAATTCATGTATTTTATTAATCATGGCCAATTGATGTCCAAGTCTAGCATGAGTTTTTGGGCCCAATTGTGTCTAATACATTCAAAGTCTGTACAAGTCATATTGGACTTGATTCATGGCTCTGGGTCCTGTTTCTGGACTTCGATTCAATTTCGAATACATGAACAAAATAGTAAATAATTAATTAATTAATTTCCAGAAATGGTTACATGCTACTTTTGAATTTCTATATATATTTTAATTGCGGTAAAAATCTGAGAAAAGTTGTATTTAAATATTATGTTAATTTAGCTAATTTACGATATTATTCCAGCATTTAATATATAATTTTTTTATTTTATAAAAATGATAAAACAGAACTCACTTTCAGGATACATATGTTTGCTGATTTTTAATAAATATTTATGATGGTTTATAAATTCCAAAAAAATTAGTATAAATTTCTATAATTAACAAGGATCATTTTGGTACTTTAGTTCATAAAAAGTTGAGCTTTTGTCTATCACAAAAATTGTTGGAACACAGTGTACAGTTTGAATTATTTATTGAATAGTTACGACTTGTAATATTTTGAGTTGTTTGAGTTATAGTCGTATTAAACCTCACCCTACACTAGTGTAAAGGCCCTAGAAAGTTAGAGTATTGTGTCATCTCACATTAGTCTCCAATGCTAAAGTCATCATTTGGCTAGGTGTCCAGTTAGAAAGTCGTCTCACACAACTAGTGTCTTAGTGTTTAAATTAGTATAAAAACTAAGTTTTTGTGTTATTTCTACAGTGACAAGTCACCAGGCATCTATAGCATTTTTATCGTTGCTTTGCTTTGTAAAGGCAAGTACTTCTATAAACTTTACATACTGTTACAACAATGAGCTGTGATTTCCCACCATGTTAAATGATGATCCTTGGGGTAGCAAGTTAAACCTTCACATGTTGTATTATTTTCAGTCCCTACCATGTTTAGAACAGTTTTATATCTCTCACATGATTAGAATCTGGGTTATGGAGAAACTGATAGTTGAGTACGTGATCATGCCCCCTTTATCGTACCAACCAAAGTTTCATTCTACATGTTACTGCGCCATAGGCCATTATCTCAAAGCTGTATTTGTGCGTATGTACATCTATCGCCTTTACACTTGTACAGAAGTATATTTTATTATGTGCCCCTGTACTTTGTACACCTATTGACGATCACGTACCTGCTACAGTTTTAAACATTACATATAAATCTGTCTCTATGATATATGTGTCCTTGCCATGATAGATTATGATGTGCCATGATTTCAGTTTATTACATTCCTGTTCATTTCATGTTTCGTATATTCAGTTTGCTAGAATCAGTACTTGCTCCCGTCCTGACAGGATAACGTTGTAGGTATACTTACTGAGGAGGAGTTGCTCTGCGATTCCTATTATGGAGTTACTGCTGAGGATCAGGCCTTGTTTTACGATGATGTACCTGCGGAAAAACTCGTCTAGTTGTCTATTTACTTTGGACTTTTGAGAGTAGTCATGTATTAGACTATATATTTTATGACTGGACCTGTATCCAGCTTTACATTATGGATTTGTACTTGGAACTTTCTTATATACGAGATAACTTTTGTGTTTGGGACATTTCTGACTCTTTATTACATATAGAACTGTTAGCACACTTTAGTCTTATCTTGTTATCTTTAGAAAAGCTTACTACGCTTTATCTCAGGCGTAGGCTGGATATGACTCGGCCCGGCCCAACAATTTGGGAAGCGGATCGTGACATATTTTCAGTGGTGGCCCATGCAGGTCAAGACTAAATTGTTTGGTTACTTCATTGTACCAAGCATGCCTGCAATTAGGAACTTAAGGTAATTAGAAAACATTAGGAATGACGCTTAGAAAACCTAGTGGAATACTAGGACTGCAACATAGGAAATGCATCACATCATATGCTCGCTATTATAATTAGATTCTCTTGTTTATGATTGTTTACTTTAAAGAGTCCTTATAAGTCCTTTTATATTCTTAGTTGGTGCTCACCCGCTCATCCCAGTATGTCACATCTGAGAATGGCACACTCCTTATCCAGTCGGTTGACCAGTTGACCGATGTACCTCCACCTACCATACTCCCCCACTCCATAAATCTACCAACCCAGATGCCTCCACCACCTTCCACATCACAGTCCCAGCAGGACCCGATACTCCCACCACCACCTATAACTATACCTGCCCAGGCTTCCGTCACACTCGATAGGAACCAACTGCTCACTCTGATCCAGGGGTTCCTAACGACCCATCAGGAGCAGACCACCCTACTCCGCCAGAGCATAGAGCGTTCTGAGGAACGTACCATGGTCCCACCACCTGTAGAGCCACGCCAGAGAGCAGGAACAATCAAGAACTTCTTGGGTGTGAACCCTAAGGAGTTCTTAGGGACCCAGGGCATTGTAGTAGTAGATGACAGGCTAGACTCGGTAGAAAGGAAGCTCTTTGGAGCTAGGTTGTCGAATGACCTCCAGGTCGAGGCAGCGAGATTTCTGCTGATAGACTTGGCAGGAGTTTGGTTCTGGAATGAGCCGCTATTCGCGAGAAAGAAGGCCACTTGGGATCAGTTTAAGACCCAGTTCAAGAAGAAATTCTTTTCAACCACCGCTAGGGTAGCCATGGGGCTACGATTCCAGAACATCCAGCAGGGAAACCATTCTGTTGACAAGTATGCAGCAGAGTTTAGTCGCCTGAGCCGTTTCGCTCCTAGTCTAGTTGCAGACCCAGAGGAGATGACGCGTAGGTTTTACCATGGTCTAGTTCTAGACATTGGCATTCTTATAGTGGCGAACGATACGACTGACTACTACTAGAGCCTAGAGTTGGCCCGTAGCATAGAGAAGCGTCTTCTATCTTGCAAAAGACCAGCTTCTGTACACCTTGAGGGGCCCTCCAAGCGTCAGGATTTCCAACCGAGAGCACCGACGCCGCACCAACAGACATACCATCCTCCCACACCACATCATCCGACCCCGCCAGTTAGAGCCCCGGGACCCCGACAACAGCAGAAGGGAGGTGTGTGTTCATTCTGTAGGAGGCCAGGGCATGACTTTGCCATCTGTAGGAAGTAGTTGGGGCAGTGTTTAGCTTGTGGGTCTACCACCCATCAGCTTCGGGACTGCCTAGTAGCGAGAGTACCAGGTGCCGGGCCACCGTCTAGAGGACCGTCGCTTTCGACTCAGCCGCAGAGGTTTGGGCAACATCTGCAGCAGCAGAAGGGACCCCAGGGGAAGGCTTATAGCCTATCACTTGAGCCGGAGCAGGTTTCGGAGCACGATTATTTGGCTGACGTCATCACAGGTCATGTTTATTTGCATACTTTTCTAACTCTATACTTGTTTGATTTCGGTGCATCTCATAGCTTCCTGTCATTAAAGTCTATACATAAACACCACTTAGTAGCAACACCTACCTAGGAGATGAGTAGAGTAATGACGGGAGGCAGACCAGTGCCCATTAGAGCTATCTATAGATGCTCTATTACTATAGCTGGAAGAGAGTTTAGGAGACGATTCTTTGTGATGCCACTCCCCGAGTATGATATCATATTGGGGATGGACTGGCTTAGCTATGCCCATGCAGCTATAGACTGTCATGTGGGTAGTATTCTGTTCAGTCTCCCAGGCACGGCACCATTCAGTGTCAGGAGGACAGGGCCGGAGATCAGCCTAGAGCCGAACTGTTGTGCGACAGTTGGAGAGATAGCACCGCCACACCCTATCATTAGGAAGTTTATGGATGTATTCCCAGAGGATCTTCCAGGACTTCCTCCAGACAGAGATGTGGAGTTCACTATAGATTTAGTACCGGGTTCATCACCAGTATCCCGGGCTTGCTATAGAGTGAACCCCAAGGAGGCCGTAGAGATGAAGGAACAGATTGATGACCTATTGAAAAAGGGTTTCATTCGATCTAGTGCTTCTCTATGGGGAGCGCCAGTGCTCTTTGTGCCTAAGAAGGATGGTACAGTTCGGTTGTGCATTGACTACAGGGTGTTGAATACCATCACCATTAAGAACAAATATCCTCTGCCCAGGATAGATGATTTGTTCGACAAGTTGAGTGGGGCGAAGGTGTTTTCCAGGATAGATTTGAGATTCGGGTACCATCAGGTGAAAGTCAGGGCTGCAGACATCCAGAAGACGGCGTTCAACACGAAGTACGGGCAGTACGAGTTTTTGGTGATACCATTTGGTCTCACAAATGCGCCAGCTGTCTTTATGAACTTGATGAACAAGACATTTTACTAGTATCTAGATAAGTTCGTCGTAGTATTCATCGACGACATTCTGATATACTCGAAGATGCCAAAGGAGCACGCAGACCACTTGCGAACAGTTTTGAGGATTATGAGGCAGGAGAGGTTGTATGCCAAATTGTCGAAGTACGAGTTCTTTTTAGACCGAGTGGAGTTTCTCGATCATGTAGTTGCTGGAGAGGGGATCTCAGTGGATCCCAGGAAGATTGCTGCCGTTGAGACATAGAAGGCTCCGACATCAGTTTCAGAGATCAGGAGCTTTCTGGGTTTAGCCGACTATTATAGGAAGTTCGTCCAGGACTTTAATATGATAGCTGAATCCATGACAAAACTGATGCGGAAGGACGCAGAGTACATCTGGTTAGAGGACTTCCAGGCAGCATTTGAGAAGCTGGAGAGGAGGCTGACGACCGCTCCAGTTCTGACATTACGTTCAGGATCTGGAGGTTTCACCATATACAGTGATGCTTCGGGAAAGGGGCTAGGATGTGTCCTACAGCAGCATGGGAAAGTGATTGCTTATGCATCTAGGCAATTACGGAATCATGAGCGGAACTATCCGACCCATGACCTAGAGTTGGCTGCGGTGATCTTTGCACTCAAGTTATGGAAACATTACTTATACGGAGAGCGTATAGAAATCTTTACTGACCACAAGAGCTTGAAGTATGTGTTCACGCAGAAAGAGCTGAACATGAGACAAAGACGATGGTTAGAGTTGATGAAGGACTTCGACATCGATTTACAGTATCACCCCGAGAAGGCAAATGTGGTGGCAGATGCGCTGAGAAGGCATCCGATGGCATGGTATCTGATGATAGATCGGCATTTACGGGAAGATCTGGAGAAGCTCGGTATCGAGATAGTTCGGCCAGGATCAGTGATACAGATGATGGCGCTTGACATTTAGTCAGGTTTGATGGAGCAGATCAAGGAGGCACAGTCTACAGATGATAGCCTTCGCAGACTTCGAGCCCAGACTTTAGCTGGATTGCTGGATGACTTCACCGTAGCAGAGGATGGATCCTTGAGGCATGGCAGCCAGTTGTGCGTGTCGAAGGGAGAGCTGATAGAGGCAGTCTTACAGGAGGCACACCGATCGAGATATTCTATTCATCCTGGTGCCAACAAGATGTACCATGACTTCGTCTCAGGGCTGGTCTGTTGCAGCCGTTACCCATTCCCGAGTGGAAGTAAGAACACACCTCATTCCTAAGGAGGAAAGGATACCATTTGGGTCATCGTAGACAGGCTGACGAAGTGTGCGCACTTTATATCCTTCAAGGTGGGACTTTCCACCGAGAAGTTTGCAGAGCTATACATGCAGTAGATAGTTCGCTTGTACGGAGTACCAGTGAGCATCGTGTCGGACCGAGATAGTAGATTTACGTCCCACTACTGGAGGAGCTTGTAGGAGGAGTTGGGCAGTCGGCTCAAGTTCAGTACAGCATACCACCCGCAGACAGATGGGCACTCCGAAAGGACGATACAGATGTTAGAGGACATGCTGAGGACTTGTGTGCTGGACTTTGGCGGATCATGGGAGAGCCATCTGCACTTGGTAGAGTTTTCATACAACAACAACTACCAAGCCAGTATCGGTATGTCCCCTTTCGAGGCACTATATGGACGACGATGCCATACACCGCTCTTTTGGGATGATGTTGGGGACAGAGTTATGCTTGGGCCAGAGATGATTACGGATGCAGCAGAGAAGGTCGGGATGATCAGAGACAGGCTTAGAGTCGCTCAAAACAGGTAGAAATACTGGGTCGATGCTAGTCGCAGACCGATGGAGATCGCCGACGGAGATATGGTGCTAGTGAAGATATCACCTACTAGAGGGACGATCCAGCTCGGACGAGGAGGCAAGTTGAGCCCAAGATACATCGGGCCGTTCGAGATACTTGGCAGGATCGGAGAGGTAGCTTACAGGGTTGCACTTTCACCCAATCTAGCAGGAGTTCACGATGTCTTTCATGTGTCTCAGTTGAGAAGATATGTTTCGGACCCCAGCCATGTGCTAGATCATTCATAGTTGAAGATCGGACCGAGCCTTGTAGTTACTGAGCATCCAGTGGAGATATTGGACAGGAGGGAAAAGAGGCTGAGGAACAAAGTTATACCCTTAGTACGAGTAGCTTGGAGTCGTCACTCTCCGGGTGAATCTACTTGGGAGAGGGAGTCGGACATGAGGGAGAGAAACCCTTACTTGTTCGACCCAACAGCTGCGAGGGAACCACCCGTTCCCGCTTGATACCTTAGAGGTTAGTTTTGATAGTAGCCTTAGTCATTTGTTGCATTGCTTGTTATGTTAGAATGATTGTAGAGTCTTCTATCCTTGTGAATTTCGAGGACAAAAATTTTCAAGAAAGGAAGATTTGTAAGCCCCTAAATTTTAAAATAATATTTTTATAATTTAAATAGTCTTTTTATACTTAAAATAAATTATTATAATTATTAGAAATTTTTCTAGAATTTTTAAATAATTTTTAACTCAAAATATATTATTTTATAATTATTTGAATTGTTTTAATATCACTTTGTAATAGTTTTAATTATTTTTATATCAGTTTGCAATTATATGATTTGTTTTAATTACAGTTTGCAAATTATATTTGCAAATTGTTAGGCATAGGACTTTTCTGCAAAACCCTAAATTTGGGGGACCTTACTGTAATTTACCAGTCATCCCCCCCCACGTTCTCCCGACCAGCTGTCCCCGACGAACGACGACCACCGACCTTTTCCCGCTTTTCTCGGCCAGCCCCAGTCCTGAAATCTACCTCCTCCTCCCTATAAATACCCCCAGACCAAACCCTAACCCTAGCACACCACCACGACCCCCCTTCTTCCCCGATGAGACCCCACCGAAACCCTAACTCCGACGAACCCCTAGCACCACCTCCACGGCCACCTTCACCACCGTCGACCACCACTACCGAGTTCGCAACACCAAAGCGAGTGCAGCGCCACCCCAGCTCCGCGACCATGACGCTTCCTCCGCCGTCCAGCACCCTCCACGACCCCCAGCCTGCCGGACGAGTACGTGTCAGCTCTCTTTCGTGTCGATTCTGTGTCTCGTTTTAATATATGTGACTCGCCAGGACACGAACAACGCGTAGGTAAGTTTGGACACGTCTAACTCGTGTCGTGCGTGTCGTGAATGACCCGGACACGGGACTCATGTATCTTCGTGTCTTTAACTGTCAGGACACGAAGTTTGGGCTATCGGGTTAAAACCCATTAACCTGAATTCTAACATATAACTAACCCGAAGCATTCCCTAAACAATTGACTCGAGTTGACCCCCTGGCCAGCCCAAGCGCGCTAAAACCCTACCCCCTGCTCTGGCTGAGTTCGAGCCCCCCTTCCCTATTTTGTTTTGTTTATGTTTTTATGTTATTATTTATATGTATATATGTATATATATGTATTTATATATATATATATGTATACATGTACATTTATGTATATATATATTATTATATATATATACTGTTATGTATATGTACATATATTATATTGGTATATAATATATATATATATATATATATATATATATATATATATATATATATATATATATATATATATATATATTTTATATATATTTTTATACATATATTTTTTTATATAAAAAAAATATATATATATATATTTTTATATAATATATATATTTTTTATATATATTTTATATATATTATATATTTTTTTATATATTTTATATATATTTTTTATATATTTTTTATATATATTTTTATATATATATTTTTTATATATATATTATATATATATATATATATATATATATATATATATATATATATATATATATATATATATATATATATATTTATATATATATATATATATATATATTATATAGATATATATATATAGTTATTAGTATATAATATATATTTTATACTGGTTATGTATATGATATGTATAGTATAGTATATATCCATTATATAATATATATATTTTTTTTGTTTAACCATTATATATATAATTAATATATATAGACTATATATATATACATATATATATATATAGATATATATATATATATATATAATATATTATATATATATATAATATATATATAATATAGAAAATATATATATAATATATATATATATTATATATATATATACATATTATATATATATATAATATATATATATATATAATATAATATATATATATATAATATAATATATATATATTGATATATATCTATATATTATATATTATATATCTATATAATTTATAGATATATATATTATATCTATATATATATAGATATATATATATATATATATATATTATGATATATTATGTATATACATATATATATATATATATGTATATATATTTATTATATATTATATACATAATATATATACATAATATATATATATATATATATGTATATAAACATAATATATACATAATATATATATATTATGTATATATATATATATATATACATAATATATATATATATAAAAATATATATATATATATATATATTATGTATATATATATATATATATATATATATATATATATATATATATATATATATATATATATATATATATATATATATATTGTTGTTGTATATTTATATATGTATTTCAAATTCTACCATGTACAAAATATTATATATATATATATATAAAATATATATATATATATTTATATATATATATATATATATATATATATATATATATATATATATATATATATATATATATATATATATATATATATATATATATATATATATTGTTGTTGTATTTTTATATATGTATTTCAAATTCTACCATGTACAAAATATTATTTTGTAAAATTTCACAAGTTATTTTATTGTATAATTTTGTGACTTGTATATTTTACCACTTTAAAATATATTATTTATATTTAAATTTCTGTATTTTATTAATCATGGACAATAGATGTCCAAGCCTAGCATGGGTTTTTGGGCCCAATTGTGTCTAATATATTCAGAGTCTGTACAAGTCATATTGGACTTGATTCATGGCTCTGGGTCCTGTATCTGGACTTCGGTTCAATTTCGAATACATGGACAAAATAGTAAATAATTAATTAATTAATTTCCAGAAATGGTTACTTGCTATTTTTGAATTTCAATATATATGTATTTGCTGCAAAAATCTGGAAAAAATTGTATTTAAATACTATGTTAATTTAGCTAATTTATTATAATTTTTCTAGCATTTATTAAGTAGTTTTGGTATTTTATAAAAATGGAAAAACTAAACTCACTTTCAGGATACATATGTTTGCTGATTTTTAATAAATATTTATGAAGGTTAATAAATTCCAGAAAAATTATATAAATTTCTATAATTAACAAGGATCATTGTGGTACTTTATTTCATGAAAAGTTAATCTTTTTGTCTATCTCAAAAATTATTGGAACACAGTGTACAGTTTGAAATATTTATTGAATAGTTACGACTTGTAATATTTTCAGTTGTTTGAGTTATAGTCGTATTAAACCTCACCCTACACTAGTGTAAAGGTCCTAGAAAGTTAGTTAGAGTATTGTGTCACCTCATATTAGTCTCCTATGCTAAAGTCATCATTTGGCTAGGTGTCCAGTCGGAAAGTCGTATCACACAACTAGTGTCTTAGTGTTTAACTTAGTATAAAAACTAAATTTATGTGTTATTTCTACAGTGACGAGTCACCAGGCATCTATAGTATTTTTATCGCTACTTTGCTTTGCTAAAGTCAAGTACTTCTACAAACTTTACATACTGTTACAACAATGAACTGTGATTTCCAACCATGTTAAATGTTGATCCTTGGGGTAGCAAGTTAAACCTTCACATGTTGTATTATTTTTAGTCCCTACTATGTTTAGAATAGTTTTATATCTCTCACATGATTAGAATCTGGGTTATAGGAAAACTGATAGTTGAGTACGTAATCATGTCCCCTTTATCGTACCGAGCAAAGTTTCATTCTACTTGTTACTGCGCCATAGGCCATTATCTTAAAGTTGTATTTGTGCGTATGTACATCTATCGCCTTTACACTTGTACGAAAGTATATTTCATTATGTGCCCCTGCACATTGTATACCTATTGACGATCACGTACCTGCTACAGTTTTAAACATTACATATACATATGTCTCTATGATATATGTGTCCTTGCCATGATAGATTATGATGTGCCATGATTCCAGTTTATTACATTCCTGTTCATTTCATGTTTCGTATATTCAGTTTTCTAGAATCAGTACTTGCTCCCGTCCTGACAGGATAATATTGTAGGTATACATACTGTGGAGGAGTTGCTCTGCGATTCCTATTATGGAGTTACTGCCGAGGACCAGGCCTTGTCTTACGAGGATGTACCTGCGGGAAAACTCGTCTAGTTGTCTATTTACTTTGGACTTTTAAGAGTAGTCATGTATTAGACTATATATTTTGTGACTGGATCTGTATCCAGCTTTACATTATGGACTTGTACTTGGAACTTTCTTATATACGAGATGACTTTTGTGTTTGGGATATTTCTGACTCTTTATTACATATAGAACTGTTAGCACACTTTAGCCTTATCTTGTTATCTTTAGAACAGCTTACTACGCTTTATTTTATGCGTAGGCTGGACATGACTCGGCCCGGCCCAACAATTTGGGTAGCGGATCGTGACACGCACTAGCGTGAGCCGAGACATTTTGTTGGGGTGGAGGAGCAGCGTGAACCGCCATGATACTGGTAAACATATCAGTGATATTGGTGAATGCTGTTTCAAGACCCGCTAGCCGTTTACTGGTCTGGTCGCTAGCTTCTTCAGGTCTTTCTCTGTCCGCCATGTATGTAGATAACATACGAGGATGAATAGAGGAAACAGTACAAGTGGTGTTGATACTATCTCTCTCTGAGTAGGCAAGTCCCTTGTCTTCAGGTAGAAGAGGTAGATAGTCAACATCAGACTTGAAGAGATCGTCATCCTCGGGAAGGCTATCCCAGAGTGGGGGTCATACGCTTTAGACCCTGAGGGAATACTATCCCCATCTTGGGATTCTTCATCTTCTATACGAAATCTCATCATTGACCGGGTGCCCATATAGACTCCTTAACATGTGTCAGCCTGGTGGCCATCTGTTGGTAGACTTCGCCTTCTTCTTCTCACGGAACTAAAAGAGAAAGTTGGGTTCGTGGCCCACCGTCTTTGATTGGGGCTTCCATAAGGAGGACCCCATGAAGCCATGTTGGATGAGACACATAGTGGCTTTTCATCGTCAGAGAAGTACAGCCGTCGAAACACGGACTTTCTTTGAGGTACTCTTGTTACTTTGGAGCAACAACAGTTGATAACAATACTGGTGTATGGATGTGCACTATGGATTGTTATGTCCTCCCTCGCTTTACGCTTATGATTTATCATGTCGCACAAGTCAGCGGAAGGAAGTTTTGCCTTACAACCCATGTTGCATGCATCGTCAAGCTTTGCATGCGGGTTCGTAAGGAGAGTTGTCGCATCCAGACTTAGTTCACGTACAGGGGCAACCCCCACACCTAAGTTCTGTGATGTCCTTGAAGACAGCCCCGTGCTATACGCGTTGGGGCCTGTCTTTTTGCTGTGGGCGCATAGGCCTTGGAGACTGGCCTTGGGCGCATGCTTCTTGATAGCATGTTGTTTCACTTAACAAAATGTCCTTGAAAGACTTTTGAAAGAAAATAAGAAAAAGTACAAAAGTATAAATAATTCTGAGAAATATTGCTATGGATGTCTGATCTGAGAACGATCACTTTGTTCCTGGGACCACATGATGATGATGAAGAAAAAACTGCTGGAAGATGAACAACTGGAAGAACTGAGTCATCAGAAAGGTATCGACACACTGGCACTGATGGCGAGGTCGAATGCTTTCCTGCTTCGCTTCACTCTGTTCTTGAAGAAAAGTTGAAGAGAAATGCTCTAGAAAATCACTTTGCTCTCAAAGTATCTGGGCTCTGATCTTTTTGTGATCTGTTGTGTTTTCTGTTTAAAAATAAGTCTATTTATAGGCTAGACCCTCTGTGCGTAAAAAGCAACATAATTGGGTCTTTACGTAAGTAACTGCCACCCACGATTGAAAATCAACCTCTACGCGTGATGACACGTGTCCCATGAAGAGTTGTAGTCTCTACGCATGGTGACACGTGTCCCACAACTTCAACAATATGGGGAGAGCACGTACACTCGTTCCTCGATAAATTTAGCATGAAAGCCACGTATGCAAACCACGTTCTCACATAGTCAGAAAAGATTGAGCGTAAAATAGCTCAAAGTAAGCTTCCTGCGTAAAGTGGCTAAGAAATAGCCTTGAGCGTATAGCAAGCTCATATAAACTCTATGCACACAAAAGTAGCTGAGATAGCCTTGAGCATAAAAACTCAAATGACATTCATGCGTAAAAGAAGCGGTCTATTGAGCGTAAAGTAGCTCATCTGCACATTAAACGACAAGCGTTAGATTTGGTGCAAAAATCTTCTCGGCTTCTGTGCAATGTTCTGTCAGAAAATTATTCTGTCAGAACAGTTTCACGCACATTAAATACAGTCTGGAGAACCTGTCGCTCTCGCGTAGAGTTTGAGGATGACTCTTGCGTAAAGGAGCTCGCATAGAGTTAGACTCTGTTTGATCTCTCCGTAGAGCTTGAATCTGACTCAGTAGAGTCTTTAAACGGACCTTACGTAGAGTCTGACTTTGCTTAAAGTTCTCAACTACTTTGATTTGGTCTATGAAGTTTATTTTATGCTTCTACAAGATCCCCTTCAAAGTTTTCAAATTTTTCTAAAATTTGAAATACTTTGAACAGAAGCGTAAAATCTGGGATATCCAACAGTCATCCGCGTATAGTTTGGGATACTCAGAAGCGTAAAATTTTGGATACCAACAGTCATCTCATAATTTGAACCGATTTCGAACATTTCTGTAAATAGAGCTTCACGAGTAGAGAGAGAACTTTACTCATCTCTTGCAATCTCAATTTCCTTTACTCTAATACTCGAAATCCACATCTAAACCAATGGCACCAAAGAGCAAGACCAACGTCGGCGCTAAGGGCAAGAAGCCCGCTGTCGCTGCTTCGTCGACGGCTGAACGTGCGAAGACCACCGTTCCATCATTGATGGCGACCCCTTGGCCTAATCCCGCTGTGGCTCTGCCCATGATAGGTAAAATCCTATCTAGTTCGACCGCGGGTTCGTCGGAGAAGAAGAAGAGCCGAACCCTAAATTTACGCCCACGTTTATACGTGTCAGCGTATGATAAAAACTACCAAATACGCCCACATCTATACGTGTAAGCGTAAAATAAAAACAACAGAATACGTCCACGTCTATACGTGTCAGCGTAAAAATAGGAACAACGGAATACGCCCACGTCTATACGTGTCAGCGTAAAAATATGAACAACAGAATACGCCCACGTCTATACGTTCCAGCGTAAAATGTTTAAACATTAAATACGTGCACGTCTATATGTGCTAGCATAAAGTTAACAATACCCAAGTCACCCACGTTCATACGCGTCTGCGTAAAGCAAGTCAAAAGACTATGTTTTCATGCGTACAACTTTTACTCTTTTGAACATAAAAAATACGTGTAAAAAACTTTTAGTCATACACTGCCTCAACTTAGAATATTTTCCAATTCTTTGAAACAAAGAAAAAATATTCATAATCCTTTACGCACAAATCTTCACTTGCGTAAAAAAAAACTTTTGCGTAGAGATATATAGAGATCAATTCTAAATTTTACTAACTTAATTTTTTGTTGATATTCTTTTTGTAGTGGACTTGCAGATTCATCCTCTCTCTGGAGTATTTGGTTCCCCAACTGGTATTTTGGGTTCCAACTATTTGGAGAATCTGTCTCATGTTGAGTTCCCACAAAGTGACAAGCAGTACCCTGAAGAGAGACAACAACTGATAGCTGCTCAGGAAGACAGGATGCTGCTAACTTTGATAAACGGAGAACTGCTGACATCGCTCGATGGCCAACAATTTTTTAAACCTGCTTTCATGTTTGGAGACGCCATTGACTTCAAATCTCAGACAAATCCCAAGAATGAGTCCTGGGTATTTAGATTTGGGGAAAGAGCAATGTACCTCCCGTCAATGTCAAGGGATTATCCCATATCTTCGTTTGTTCATGCCACCCACCCAAGACATATGATCTGGAACCTAACTGCCAACAGTCATGGTAGACTAAGAAAATCTTATTTAAGAGAGATGGGTCTGACCAAATGGGCTACCATACCAGTACTCCTAGTGGTGGTGTCATTCCTTTTTCTGGTTTACTGCCTGGATTCACAACAAACGAGGATTCAACTTTGATCTAACCAGTACAGATACCAATATTCATAAACAAGTTTATGAACGTCTCAGTGTTATATCCCTAGGTTAACCCTAGGCTTCTAGGGTGGATGACCCCTTATAATAAGAACTGGATTCAACTCAGTGCTTGGATCATGTAGAACTTCAAAGCGGAATTGCAAGCCATTGGGTTGTTTGCAGCAGTAGCCTCCACAAGTCAAGGTATACCAATGAACAATAACCTGTTCTTAGCTTTGATGGAGTTATACATTAGCTCAACAGGGACTTTTGTAACCCCGATAGGTAAAATAGGTTTTGTATTGCATGAGATGCAATTCATTTCTAAGCTGCCAATGGAGGAAGTTCCATTTAAAGAATATGTTCCCTCCAACCGGGAATTAACAGAAAACAGCCAGACAAACCCCGATCTAGTCGAAGTATATCAAGAATTGATGTGCCATTATCTAATTTGCACCACTACGTATGAAAGTGGATCGTATTTGGCATACATCAATAAATGGACAACATATCTATTCTACCATCAGAATAAGATATCCAAGGATGACAAGGGAAGATTCCAAGACAATAAGGCTCAATCAATCAACCTTTGCTCAATAATTCCTTCGGATTTGATTCATGGTTTGATGATCAAATCTAAGTCTCAAGACAAGTATCTGACCACCAAGACTGGAGAATTCCCTGTGGGGACTGAAGCATTGAGCTATCTGAAGCATGGTAGTTGAAAGATCTCAAAGAAAGCCTTGCTGGTGGGCTTTCTTTCTCAGTGGCTGCAAAAATGGGTCGTACCAAGAACTAGTACGGTTGACAGAATACACTGAAACATACTATGGCCAGCAGTACGTTTGGTGTTCAAGACCAGACTCAGCCTATTACCGACAATGGTATGTCGGATAAATGCTGGTATGCAAGCATTTGGTGAGGAGCTGATCAATAACGCTCCCTACCGTAAAGATTTCCCTAGGGTAGAGATGCCCTACACTTATTTAATGGACTAGTTACTGAATCACAACTGCAATTTATTGCCACCAGGCCCTGAAGATAATGCGGAGGTCTTCCTCCAGAAGTTCAATAAAGCTACGTGGATTACAACTTCAGTGGCAGATACTCGAGCAATACTAAACTACTCTTTTGGTTGGAACTTTTTCTGCACAAGACCACCAGTTCCAACCGACTCCTTCGGTGTGCAATTTGAAGATATAGGTCAAGAGAGGACAGGGCTCCCTGCTCCTGTCTTTAATTGCCTGATATGAATCAGACCATCACATTTGATGTATAGGATTGAGGACAGCTGCATCTTTGAACCGTACCTGCCCAGTCGGTTCGCTCATCAATTCGGGTATGACAAACTTCACGTTGGTAATCCCTCCAGTGCCTTCAATTATTATGGGAAGTTAGTTGATGGTGCAAGGGCATGGAGATATTTCAACGCTTGGTGTACCGGTACTAAATTCCGTGTGTCAACTGCTACCAGTACAACTGAGCTACGGACGCTTCATTCGTATGCTCATTTTTATGCTTCCATCCGTTCCTTCGCAAATGACTACAACATGAAGGGAAGTCTTCGATGGGACAAGGAAGGAAACGTCGAAGAACCAGTTAGGGTACCTTCGGACGTACCTGATGATGTTGTTGTTCTAGATGAATATTTGGAAGTGAGCCCAACGGGATTAGGGGAGGCACCAGCCGGAGCAATTAAAATTTCTACCTCTAGGAAGCATAAATCCGACACAGCGGTTGCTGCACGAGAGAAAAAGAAAAAGGTCACTGTTAAAGGGCCTTCCAGACATAGGGCCGCTACTCCAGAAAGCGAGACTCCTGTCGAGGAAGCTCAAAACATTGCATCTTCTTCAGCTTATCCTGGAGAAGGGTCTTCAGCATCCCAATCAACAGCAGCAACAGAAACAGAAACAATGGAGCTCCTATCTCCCGGACGTCTCAACACTTCGATGCATCTCACTTCGCCACAAAAGCTGCAAGCTATCAAAAACACCGCCACCACTCACACTGTTGATCTGGAACCCATCCCCTCGGATGAACCGGCTCTTGATATAGAAGATGATGACTTGGATCAAGATTATGATGAACTCTTGGCACGTCCTGCACCTACTCCAGGTAAATATAAATTATACAAAATTATGTATTACGATTTTATATATTAACTTATTTTGCTTAATCTTTGTAGGTGTCATCACTACAGTAAAGCTTGTGGCTCCTTTTTCTCCTTAAGAAACTATTCATGAAGGAAACATAGAGTCTGAAGAAGAGAGTTCTTCTTCAAAAAAAGATTCTGCATCTAAAGAAGACTCTCCATCTATGGAGATACCAGAAGAGCCTGTAGTAGGGGGGCCCACCAAGAATTGCCTTCTCTTGCTGAAGAAAAAGAAGAAGAATCGGATACAGAAGAACCAGCTACAAACGAAGAACCAGTTGCATATGAAGAACCAACTGCAACTGAAATACTGTCAGAGCTTGAAATACCTGCAGTCAGCAAAGGTGATGAAGACATTGTCAACCCATCAACCGAAGTTAGAGACATAGTAATAGCACCTTCAGCTATTACTACTAATCCGGCACAAGTTTTTGAGAATACAGTTTCTGAACCTGAATCAGTTACAACAATCACCATTCCCACCGCAACAATCACCGTCACCGAAACTCAAGTAGTTTCAGCTCCAAAAACGGCTGGAGAAATGATCCACAAAAGTGCTGAAGATATTGTCTCTGGAACTCCTGGGCATCAATTAGCTATAGTAACAACAACAACTACAGCTTTAGCTCAACCTGCTACCAAGGCAACAACGACATCTGTCCCCAGTATTCAGAAGAAGGATTTAGCGGATCTTGCTGCCACACCGAGCTCCAATACAGAAATGAATCTTTTAGTTGAGATTCATACTGAAGCTTTCTATAAAACCTTGGCGGCCTTGATCAAGATGGTCTTGAATATGGGCTTAAATTATGAAAGCTTAAAGGCTGCGATTGCTCCCACCATTGGGAATGTTGCTATGTTCAATGATGCTGAGAGAGCAGTAACTTTGGAGAGAGTAGTAGAAGGACTTGAACAGCCTATCAAGGAATATCTAAGGATGTCAAGTGAAACCCTTGAAAGTCTCATCAAGACCGAATATGAGGCTTTATCAGTTGAATACATCACTCGGGAGACTATTTTTATGGAATCTCTCCAAGACTACAGTAGCAAAGTTGCCAAGGAGCGAGCTTTATTGAATGAAACTAAACCCCTGCTGGAGACACATAGAGAAGCCTATGAAACTTCAAACATGAGAATCTATCAACAAAATGATAGAATTCGTGAAGTTGAGGCAGAATTGGCTCGATTAAAGGCAGAGAGAGCAGATGATTGCAACTCGATACAAATATCTGTCACAGAGCTCAATATTGGAAGAGAAGGTCTTTGGTGCTGAAGCTACCATAAAAACCCTTGATGACGCCAAGGATAAGATGATAGCTGCTTTTACCGAACTCTCGCATCTTTGTACTGCAGAGGCTCGTCGCACCATTGCTACTACAACTGTACTGAGTTCTCGTGAGAGGCATTTGGCAGAGCTGCAAAAAATGCTTGAAGATGTATCTGCTCCGCCTTAGGAGATAAAGAATTTTGTATTGTGCCTTTCATATCATCAATAAAGAATTTTGTATTCTATTTTTTTCTTTCTTTTGCTGTAATATTTCAAATCATGCAATGAATGAAATTTTTTTATGGTTATGAGATAGAAAATAATTATCAGAGGTAATAATATGAACATGATAAGCTTTTAAAACTCAACAAAGTAGATTATATCTATCCAGAGGTAATGTGGACATGATAGATAACAAATCTTGTTTTCTTTTTAGAGGATACAATACTATCAGAGGTAATATGAATATAATAGATCGTGATGACTCAAAGTAAATAGATTAATATCTATTCAGAGGTAATGTGGACATGATAGATGAATAAGGAAAAGAAGTGGATTTAAAATTTATTTAGAGGTAACGAAGACATAATAAATAATAAATCTTTTTCTTTCCGGAATCAGCTGGTAGGACAAAAAATCAAAATTCTCCTTTAGAAGAATAAATAAATCTTCAGCTTAACCAAAGCTTGGTAGTTGGAGAATAAGGAAGAAATTCAAACGTAATATTTCTTTAAGAGTTTGCCATTAATTGGCATCATAATCAAATCTCCATTAGGTTTCGACAACCTATAGGCACCATTGGAGAATACTGTCTCGACTACATAAGGACCCTCCCATTTAGCTTGGAATTTGTCTTTACTCTTATGAGTCATAACCATAGGTCTTCGGACAGCTAAGACTAGCTCATCGACTTTGAATACTCTCTTTTTAACTTTACGGTTGAAAGCTCGAGATATGCGGGCTTGATATAGCTCGATGTGCTGTTGTGCTTGAAGACGCTTCTCGTCCAGTCCTTCAAGTTCTTGGAGTCGTAAACGATCATTATTTTCAGAGGTTAGCTCATTAGCAATGGCTATTCTAAGAGACGGGATCTGGATTTCCAATGGAAGAACAGCCTCGCATCCGTAAACCAGTGAGAATGGTGTAAAACCACTGGAAGTTCGGACTGTTGTTCGATAAGCCCATAAACATTCTCCAAGTTTCTCTTTCTAATCACGTTTATTAGAAGAGGCAAACTTTTTGAGAAGTTTAATAATAGTTTTTTTAAAAGCTTCTGCTAATCCATTAGCAGCTGGATTATAAGCCGTAGAAGCTATGTTCTGGATCCGATTATTATCAAAAAATCGATAAAACGCCTGACTGGCAAATTGTGGTCCATTATCATGGATTATCCTTTGGGGGACTCCGAAATGATAAATGACATGATGTTTGATGAAGCTTACCACATTAGACATTTTTACTTTATGGAACTGCTTCTGCACATTTAGAAAAGTAATCGGTTCTAGCCAGGATAAACCGATGTCCTTTGACAGAAGGAGGATTAATTGGACCAATAATATCCATGCCCCATGCTTCGAAAGGCCAAGAAGCTGCTGTAGGATGTAAGAATTCAGAGGGTTGGTGAATAAAGTCAGCATGAATCTGGCATGCTTTACACCGTCTGGCATAATCCACAGCGTCTGCTATCATAGAAGGCCAATAATAACCCATTCTTCGAATACGGTCTTATAATTTTGGACTTGGTTGATGCACACCACAAACTCCATCATGAGCTTCACGTAGTGTTTGTTTGGCTTCACTTTTCGAAAGACAACGCAATAAAAGTCCATCATAAGAACGACGATACAACATATGCAAAGAATAATCATAGTAGAATCGAAATGATCGTCTTTTGATTGATGCAGCTTCTTTTGGATCTTCGGGTAAAATCCCATGAACTGCATAATCAATAAATGGACTTCTCTAATCTCTTTGCTGAGAATTTGATTCAGTAGCATAACTGTGTTCGATATACAAATTATTCTTGACACATAATAGATCTCTATCCAACAAAGTAATGGTATTTTATCTTCTAATTGGAACTGCTAAATCTGTAGCTAAACTAGCAAGAGCGTCAGCTTCCAAATTTTTAGAACGTGGTACGAATTCAATGAAGAATCCTTTGAATGAAAGGGCCAATTCGATTACCACTTGATGATAGGAAATGAGGTCAGAATTTCTGACTTCATATGTCCCTCTGACTTGATTGACAATCAGTTGAGAGTCTCCATAAGCTTCTAGGAACTCAATCTCCAATTGTTTTACTACTTGAAGACCAATTAGCAGAGCATTATATTCTGCTATATTATTGGAACATGGTTCATTAAGAGAATAAGCACGGTATATGACCATCTTATCAGGAGAGACCAAAATGATGCCTACTCCGGAGACAATATTGCCTTTAGGCCCAACTCGCGATGCTCCATCAATGTATAATTGCCAAATGTCATCCCTCAAAGTCATGTTGCAATCTACAACTTCATTTGGAATATCCGCATATAACTTGGAAGTCTCAGGTATAGGGTGAGCTGCTAAGAAGTCAGCTAATGCTTGACCCTTCAATAATTTTTGAGGTATGTAGACCATATCATAGGGAGTAAGCAACATTGTCCAGGTGGCTAACCGGGAGTTAAGGATACTCGGCTTTCTCATCAATACCCGAATAGGATTTATTCTGGATATGACATGAATAGTTTGTCCTGACACATAATGTCGGGTCTTTTGAATGGCAAAAACCAAGGCTAGACATTCTTTTTCCACAGGAGTATACCTATGTTCAGCCCCAACCATCATTCGACTGAGATAATAAATTGCATGTTCATGACCTTTGTCACTTTTCTGTGCAAGAAGAGCACCAAGAGAATAATCTAATGTTCGAACATACAACAAAAATGGTCTTCCCACCACTGGGGGTACTAGAATAGGTAGATTTATAAGGTATTGCTTGATGTCATTGAAGGCTTTTTGACATGCTTCATCCCAAACAAATGATACACCTTTCTTTAATAGACGAGAGAAAGGTTGACATCTCCCAGAGAGATTTGATATAAATCTCCTGATATAATCAATGCGATCCTGAAAGCCATAGAGTTCTTTCAGATTACGTGGAGGACACATTTCAAGAATTGCTTTGACCTTATCAGGATCAACATGAATACCTTGAGAAGTAATGACAAATTCCAAAAATTTGCCGCTAGAAATCCCTAAGAAAGACTTAGTGGGGTTCATCTTTAATTGATGTTGACGCATCAACTCGAATACTGTCTTCAAATCTTGAATGTGATCATCCTTTAATCGACTTTTGACAGCGATATTGTCACGACCCGCACCCACCGTGAGGGTACGAGTACGTAACAGCGCCCAGCCTACGCCGCAGTGTCGACGGTAGAACGCTGTTCTAGGTCAAGAACTATAACTAACACAATATAGAATAATCTCCAACTAGAGGCAAATTACAGAAGGTACAACTCAATCACAACTAGAGATAGAATATGGCACGATAAAGTAGATAAGAAAATCCTCAATTGAGGTACAACAGAAATGAAATAACATAAGTTAATAACTACCAGTCTCAACATCTCTAGAATATACAACTCTAAAAATAAGGGCAACAGCTAAACATGAAAGAAACAGTCTAAGTTATCTACACTATGCAAGGTATCATCCTCAGCAGCTGCCTGAACCGCCCTGGGGTCTAGGTCGCGAGTGTCATCTCGACAAACTCCAAAGTAAGGGGTACAGGGTTCCTCACCATCCTTTGTAAAAATTTTAACAGGTCCAGTCAGGACGGGAGCGAGCACAATACATCTCAACAGATCATAGCAGGTTAGAAAATATAAACATGCAGTAGAGTGAGATACAGGAAACTGGAAGGAAGTACATGATGTAAAAGAAGAGAAATGTAAGTATATAGCTACTATATATAGAGAACTAATAGTGGCTAGTGATGTAGAGTACAGGATAGCACATGTGAACAGGACATATTAGTACATGATCTACACTAAAGAGTTTCACATGATCTACACTACTATGGAATTTGTTCACATGACTCTTCGTACTCCCCCGTTTTCCCCAATCAATACACAAGGATCTAAACAGGTTATGTTATTATACATGATATCACATGAAGGCCCATGAAAGGGTAAACATGATAGTATACATGAGGGCTCTGTGAACATGAGAGTACATGATTCACAAGAGTGTACATGTATAGAAAAAGCACAAGAGTACATGATGAAAGTGAAACACACATGACATAATGTACCCGATGCTCCCGAGGGGGATAACATCGCATGAAGAGATCCATATAGTACTAATCCGTGATAATGTCGTGACAGCATCAAGTAAAGTAATCTAGAGCAGGAATATAATTCTAACAAGTTATGAAATGATCAGAGAATGTACTCGCCTGGTATCTGAATGTTTGAAGTAAATGTACTGTCCGAGATGAGGTACCTGACTCCTAGTTAGAGCAACACAAGTCAAGATGTATACAGGGGATGATAAATGTAATCTACAATGCATCTGCATGCTGTCTAGGTCATACTAGACTAAAGTCAACCCTTGGTCAACTCTAGGCAACTATACTAGTCAAGGCTAGGTCAAACTTAACCCAAACAAGCCTGATAAGTCTCACTAGGCCTAATCAAGCGTAGTCTAGCAAGCACACACCATTTCTAGACTGTACAAGCCAACTGCACACCTATATTGGCATTCAAGCCATACACACAGGCTATGAGCCATAGGTATACACCCATAGGCTATGTGCCCTATATATAGGCCATAGGCCATATAGCTATATCATACATAATCACACATTACAATATTAAACTAATTTAGTATAGTTCACACACATTTCACACATTTAATAAAATATATATAATTTAATATAATTAACCACATTAGACATATGCTACAATATAATACATATATCACACACACACACACACACACACACACACACACATATATATTTTTATACATATATATATATATATATATATATATACACACACACACACACACACATATATATATAAAATATATATATATATATATATATATATATATATATAATATATATATATATATATATATATATATATATATATATATATATATATATATATATATATAAAATCTTGTCACGCCCCAGAACCAGAATACTGGAGAGCGGGGGAATGACTCAGCCAGCTACGTATTACGGGTAGATAAATACCGTATAATACGATCAATGCTGTCTAACCAGACGAGGGGGTGCATACTACATAAAGGCCTTACTATGGTCATTTCACATCTATTGTCTCAATCATTCAATCAAGAAGCATAAAATAGAGAACATATAAGATAAAGCAGTAAGGCGTCCCAAACGCTCAGTCAAAATGTTCTTGAGATCTGGCTTTATAAAACATAGCCAGATGATATAGCAAGTATACACAATTGTTATCAGCTGCAGTCTGACTTAATTACAATTATGTAAAAGTAAGTACAAGACAATCCGACTAACATGTCGGTGCCAAACGGCTAAGTATAAAGGTAAATAACAAAACGAGCGGTGAAGTAAGGAACCCACTCGAGTCCTCCTGCAATCATTCTCCTAGTGTTGACCATCCTGGAGGTAGAAGTAAGCTGAGTCCTCGGGAACCGGCTCTAAATCTGGCCATGCAAAACCAGAGAGGTTAGACCTCTAATAGCAAGTACCACAAGGAAGGACGATATGAAGGACTAAACCAGTAAGTAAAAGAATATAATGATAATAGATCTCTGCTTTCCACTAGGATTTACATCACATCACGATACTTCGAACCAACCTTCCAACCAAACAATGCTACTGCAGGATATGAGGCGACGAGAATGTTACCTGCCACAACATCTCCCGATGCCAATGCCTCTTCCAAGGACAGAGTGAATGCTTGCCCTCGGTGCTGACAGAGCAGGAAACTGCTGCCCTGGTCCTGCCTACCAAGTCGGATTGAACTTGCAGACTTGCTAGAACTCCTACGAGCCCATTACCAGTGAGTATATTCAACCGCTCTCCAGTATTCTGGTTCTGGGGCGTGACAAGGTTTTAGTGGTGGCCCATGCAGGTCATGGGTGCTGAAAGCCTTGCAAAGTCTGACACAAACCTTCTGTAATATCCTGCCAATCCCAAGAAGCTCCGTACATCTGCTACGGTCTTGGGTACTGGCCAACTTTCTACTGCTTCTACCTTCTTGGGATCTAAAAAAAAATATATATATATATAGACATATTGGGAGGAATACATGTGCTTGTGTCAAGGTGTGTGTGTATCATGGAACTTGTGAGTATAATAGTGTCAATAGAGGGTGATATGGTAGTGTGGTACAAGGGTGTGTGAGTAGAGTGTTTAATGACATGTGTGTGTGTTCAAATAGAAATCAGTGAAACAGGGTAGTGCCAAAACCTATGTGTGTGTGAGGGTTTTAGGAATGTGGCATGGCAGTTAAACAATGTATTCATTTGACAGTTAATTAAGGAACCAAATGGCAGTTCTAATAACCAAGCAGTGAATTTCCTTTCTAATACATCAACCCCATCACATATCCTTAACAGTGATCACACAATATTGAATCAATCATGACTAAATCATTCAAATTAGTTGAAACTGGAAAAACAGGAATTGACAGTTTAATAAGCCAATTTGAATTCGAATCACCTATGAATTCTAATAATCAGTGAAGTAATATAATGTATAGAATTTACATTCAATATTTGGTTTAAGGAGAGGAATGGAAATAAATCTCAGTTTGGTTTCAAGTCAAATTAATTAGACAGTTGGTATTGAAACAATTGACAGTTTGAACAATGAAAATAGTTGACAGTCATGGAATCATGTCAATGATATATGGAATTAATCATGAAATCAGTTTACAAGGAAATGAAATCAATTCTCAGGTTTAAGGAAAAATGGAATCAATTTAACATTCAAATGACAGTTTAATAAGGGAATCAAAATCAGAATTTAACTGTGTAAATAGAGTATCAGTCCACATGCCCAATCCCAATGATGAAATCCCATTCTTCCAACTCAACACAAACCCCACTTGACAGTAAAGTAACAAATATATAAGGAATTACCATGGTGATCTAACATCCAAAAATTAGTTTTTTGAAAATGGAAAACAATGACAGTTTATATCCATTTGAAAACCCTTCAACCCATGACAACATCTAACCTAACAGTCAACTCAAATGTGAACCCAATCTAATCATGTAAAAGTAACATTAAAATCTGTTAGAAATTGGACTTAGAGTTAGCAATCAATTTCTAAATCTGAAAAAAACAGTGAACCATAAATCTCAGTTTAAAATCATGTATAAATTTTAGTTTTAACATTGATTAAAATCTCCGGAATTCTCCAACATTCAACTAGTGAACCAAATGATTTTAAACGAACAAACTCATCTATATTTAGCACAACAGTGACTTACATTGTTTGATTCATATCCATTCTCAGGTTTCAGTTTCATGTATAAAGTTAACTAATACTCATATTTAGCAAAACTGGAAACACATAGTTAACTTAAAATCCAAAATCTCAGGAAATCTTAGTAATCTACATACTGTTAGTATATATTAAAATTTTGATTGTCAAAACTCTGATACACCCAAAACTGAATTCAACAACCTAATTTAACAAATGCAATTTCATTAACAGTTAGATAGGAATATCCCCCAGGTGATCTTGTGTCTATGTGTGTCATTCGTGTCCACCCAAGTGGACACAAACGTATCCAAACAGATTAAAACCTAAATCAAAAACCAGGACACAATGCAGTGTAGACAGCCTCATGCACGTGTTCCTAGTGCTCGTGCACACGACACGACACGGCACAAACCTCGTGCTCGTATCCCAGTGTCGAGGGGGACTAGGACTAAGTCAGGGACACCCTGATACGTGTCCACGACGCGCATTTGGGTGATACGACACACGTATCAGTGTCAAAAATCGACTGTAGCTGATACAGTGCCAAACCAGTGCACTCACGAATACGTGTCCGATACGATACGAGGACTCATGCAACTTGGGGAGCCTCATGTCAGTGTCTGCCCCTACGTCGTCACTAAGTGTCATGTGTCCAAGTGACACAGACAGGAAGTTATTGAGCCCGAGTAGCAGGGGACTGCTGCCATGCGGGAACGCGTGGGTTCATGTCCAAAATACGACATGACACAACGAAATGATCACCTCAGTCCAACAAAAATTGGTAAGCAACATCAAACCCTAAATTTCTATTCAAACAAAAATAGCAAACAAGAACGAAATGCCCATTGTGGCATTTCATCGAACACCTAGTATGTCCACTGATACGTGTCCGATACGGACACGTATTGGACACGAATCCTAACAATGCCTATACCAACAGTTAGGGTAGACCTAGGGCTTCCTAAATATGCAATCAAAACTCTATTTTATGGAAGGGATTCGAAATTACCTATGGGTTTGTAATGGCTCAAAAAGCTGCAATGTGAGTGGATCCTCAAGCTACCAAAACTCTTCCAAATTGCTCCTTTCCTAAAATTTCTCACTATAGCAATAAAGAGCACAGTAATTAGAACCTATTGCAAGAAATTAGGAAGAAAAAGGAGTTGAAATGGAGGTGTTATGGATTGGGGAAGGAAGGGGTTTACCTCTATTTCCAAACTTGCAAATTCCTAAAGGAGACTAGCCCTAACTTTTAGGAGGCATTAAATAGATGGGGGAATACCAAGGTGGCTGGCCATAAATGCTAGGGTTAGAGTTTTGGTTTCACTAATTGGGTTATGGGCCTCTATGGGCCTTAAGCTATAAATCATGGTTCATGAAATCACTAGTTATAATCTAACCTATTCATTATCCCTATTTTCTCCAAATTGATTCTAATGACTAGAGTATCATAAACTTAGGTTAAACTAGGGTTTCATAATCTAACCAAGTGGTCATGACTAGGGTTAGCTTCTAGGACAGTCTCCAAAGTCACCATGAGTCAAAGTCAAGAATAGCACTAAATTAAATTATACCAAAAATCACTTAAATTCTAATAATTCTAATTAATAATAACTAACACTAACCATGGTTAGCTAAGACTAGCTATGACTAATCTAGGTTAGATCTAAACCAAGTTAGGCTAATCACAATACATGGCAATCAATTAAATAATATTAAAATCACACCATTCTTAATAATATACTAAATTCCAAATAATATGTATTAAATTCAATTAAATTCAAAATGACAAAAATACCTCAAACTGGAAATGATAAATGAAATACCCTAATCACATGGCTAGGCTCCAGGTCAAGCTGTCTCTAGTGTTACACTAGCAAAATACCAAAATTACAAGTCTTGGTTTAAATAGTTTAAAAATGATTAAAAATCACCAAAAATCATAATATGAAATAAATATCAATAATTAATAATTATAATTACAAAATTCAAAATTACCCTCATCTAGAAAACTGGTTGTTACAATCCTAACCAACTTAGAAAAATTTCGTCCTCGAAATTAAGATGATCGTACCCCTTCTAGGTCAAACCCCAACAATCAAGGTCAATAGAAAACTTATCTAAATCATGCAATTGGAAAGATAGCATATAGGATTTGGTAAGTGGTATCAGTTTGAGGTCTCATCTAGCCATTCTAGTCATATTAGATCAAAAGCAATCATAAGGTATCAAAACATACAACAATATGGTAGGGTGCATCAATTATCGAAGACTGGCTAAAATATAGGTCAAGGACTCACCTCCAACTAGGTTTGGTGGCTGGAACTCCCTCCCGAAGATGGAGTCTTGGCTGGGATAAGTATAGCAGGACAGTCTCGCAGCATGTGTGCAGCTGACCCACAATACAGGCACACCCCTCTTCTCTTCCTACAGTAGTCCCATAAATGTCCAGGATTCTTACAGAAGGTACAGGTAGGCACTCTCTCAGCTGGCCTCTGCTGAACAGGAGTCTGGACTGGATAGGCTGGTCTAGGCTGATAGTCTGGGTGCTCATGGGGCTCTGGGTATACACTGCTCCTCGTCCTCTTAGAACTAGGCTCTCCTCCTGAATGTACCTAATCCCACAGCAGTTGGATCCCGCGGCCCGGCTCCTTCAAGATTTCAGCCTGAACTCTCTGTGCCTCTAACACATCCCGGAGAAGTCTGGATATCTGAGCTCCGTCAAGAAACAAACATGCCGAGGGTATGGTATGGGGTACCTCTCCTGGAGGCAGAGGAGGAGGCGGGAAAGGACTCTTGGTCTCAGATGAGGCTGCAGCTCTCTCCTGAGTAACAGGTGGTGGAGGGAAACTCTCTGGTGAGGATGCTAACACCTCCTCGATGGCGGGAGGTGCCACTACCCTTGGGTCAGCCTGAGGGGTCACTACCTCCTGAGCAATAGGAGGTGGGAGCACGCTCTTAGTCATATCCGGAACTGCAGCGGCTCTCAGACGACGGGCTCGGGTCATGGGTGCCATACTAAAAAAAGAGAATAAATCAATCATCAAGGCTGTAAGGCAGTCTATCATTCCATATGAAAACTGGTAAATATAAACAAAGGAGAACCAGCTACAAGAGTCACTATTTTAAAGCCAGGCTATGCTATCATCCCTAAGATAAGGGCCTAATCACAAGTCATCAAATCATCATACTAAGAAAGAACTACATATGAATAAGCTCTATAAAGCTAAATACCCCTACTCCTAAATTATTTGATGATGGAATACAACTTATAATAATAGAAGGGTACGATAGAGATGATATGTTTAAAAACCTTCTCAAGATACAGTCTGATAATCATATGTGTCTGTCCAAAATCATGTTACTCAGAGTCCTCGTCATGCCAGTAAGCAAGGCTGCGATAAACGATAGATTCCATATCTGGGGCATGCACCTCTATAATCATGTCGTCTGGAATTCTCGCTATGCCGACTAGTATAGCTATGAGAAATTCCAAATCTTATAACCAAGATACGTGCATCCGAAGTCAGGTCTCTATATTTCCGCTATGCCAGCTAATATAGCTGCGATAAACTACAGGTTCCATAATCAAGTAGACGTTTTACCATCCCTGTTATTCCTGTCAACATATATTATCAGAAAATATCGTAACTCAGGTCATAAAATTCATCTCAATAAGAAAATCAAAATCAACAATGATCCATCAAAATCAAATTTAATAATCAAAGAGTGAGAGCGAACAAATAAGGAAAAGGATTTCAAATTGAAGTTTAAATAAGATTCTCAAGGGTCGTCCCAGGAATCTCTCAAGGAGTCCAAACTGTGATTGAGTACCTTCAAAAATATATCCTAATCCTACCACAGGCTGTAGTGATACTCTAGTTGGAATACCACTATATAAACTCGACCTGTATGGGCCACCACTAAAAATGTGTCACGATCCGCACCCACCGTGAGGGTACGAGTACGTAACAGCGCCCAGCCTATACCGCAGTGTCGGCGGTAGAACGCTGTTCTAGATCATGAACTATAACTAACACAATATAGAATAATCTCCAACTGGAGGCTAATCACAGAAGGTACAACTCAATCACAACAAGAGATAGAATATGGCACGATAAAGTAGATAAAAAAATCCTCAACTAAGGTACAATAGAAATGAAATAACATAAGTTAATAACTACCAGTCTTAACATCTCTAGAATATACAACTCTGAAAACAAGGGCAACAACTAAACATGAAAGAAACAATCTAAGCTATCTACACTATGCAAGGTATCATCCTCAGCAGCTGCCTGAACCCCCCTGGGGTCCAGGTCGCGAGTGTCATCTAGGCAAACTCCAAAGTAAGGGGTGCAGGGTTCTTCATCATCCTCTGTAAAATTTTCAACAGGTCCAGTCAGGACGGGAGCGAGCATAATACATCTCAACAGATCATAGTAGGTTAGAAATTATAAACATGCAGTAGAGTAAGATACAGAAAACTGGAAGGAAGTACATGATGTAAAAGAAGAGAACTGTAAGTAAATAGCTACTGTATATAGAGAACTAATAGTGGCTAGTGATGTAGAGTACAGGATAGCACATGTGAACAGGATAAATTAGTATATGATCTACACTAAAGAGTTTTACATGATCTACACTACTATAGAATTTGTTCACATGACTATTCGTACTCCCTCGTTTTTCCTAATTAATACACAAGGATCTAAGCAGGTTATGTTATTATACATGATATCACGTGCAGGCCCATAAAAGGGTGCACATGATAGTATACATGAGGGCTCTGTGAACATGAGAGTACATGATTCACAAGAGTGTACATGTATGGTAAAAGCACAGGAGTAAAATGATGAAAGTGAAACGCACATGACACAATGTACCCGATGCTCCCGAGGGGGATAACATCGCATGAAGAGATCCATATAGTACTAGTCCGTGACAATGTCGTGACAGCATCAAGTAAAGTAATCTAAAGCCGGAATATAATTCTAACAAGTTATGAAATGATCAGAGAATGTACTCGCCTGGTATCTGAATGTCTGAAGTAAATGTACTGTCCGAGATGAGATACCTGACTCCTAGTTAGAGCAACACAAGTCAAGATGTATACAGGAGATGATAAATGTAATCTATAATGCATCTGTATGCTGTCTAGGTCAAACTAGACTAAAGTCAACCCTTGGTCAACTCTAGTCAACTATACTAGTCAAGGCTAGGTCAACTAGGTCAAACATAACCCAAACAAGCCTGATAAGTCTCACTAGGCCTAACCAAGCCTAGTCTAGCAAGCACACACCATTTCTAGACTGTACAAGCCAACTGCACACCTATACTGGCATTCAAGCCATACACACAGGCTATGAGCCATAGGTATACACCCATAGGCTATGTGCCCTATATATAGGGCATAGGCCATATAGCTATATCATACATAATCATACATTACAATATTAAACTAATTTAGTATAGTTCACACACATTTCACACATTTAATAAAATATATATAATTTAATATAATTAACCATATTAGACATAGGCTACAATATAATACATATATCACATATAGATATATATATATATATATATATATATATATATATATATATATATATAGACATATATATAGACATATAGGGAGGAATACATGTGCTTGTGTCAAGGTGTGTGTGTATCATGGAACTTGTGAGTGTGATAGTGTCAATAGAGGGTGATATGGTAGTGTGATACAACGGTGTGTGAGTAGAGTGTTTAATGACATGTGTGTGTTCAAATAGAAATCAGGGAAACAGGGTAGTGCCAAAACCTCTGTGTGTGTGAGGGTTTTAGGAATGTGGCATGGCAGTTAAACAATGTATTCATTTGACAGTTAATTAAGGAACCAATTGACAGTTCTAATAACCAAGCAGTGAATTTCCTTTCTAATACATCAACCCCATCACATATCCTTAACAGTGATCACACAACAATGAATCAATCATGACTAAATCATTCAAATTAGTTGAAACTGGAAAAACAGGAATTGACAGTTTAATAAACCAATTTGAATTCGAATCACCTATGAATTCTAATAATCAGTGAAGCAATATAATGTATAGAATTTACATTCAATATTTGGTTTAAGGAGAGGAATGGAAATAAATCTCAGTTTGGTTTCAAGTCAAATTAATTAGACAGTTGGTATTGAAACAATTGACAGTTTGAACAATAAAAACAGTTGACAGTCATGGAATTAATTCAATGATATATGGAATTAATCATGAAATCTGTTTACAGGGAAATGAAATCAATTCTCAGGTTTAAGGAAAAATGGAATCAATTTAACATTCAATTGACAGTTTAATAAGGGAATCAAAATCAGAATTTAACTGTGTAAATAGAGTATCAGTCCACATGCCCAATCCCAATGTTGAAATCCCATTCTTCCAACTCAACACAAACCCCACTTAACAGTAAAGTAACAAATGTATAAGGAATTACCATGGTGATCTAACATCCAAAAATCAATTTTTTAAAAATGGAAAACAATGACAGTTTATATCCATTTGAAAACCCTTCAACCCATGACAACATCTAACCTAACAGTCAACTCAAATGTGAACCCAATCTAATCATGTAAAAGTAACATTAAAATCAGTTAGAAATTGGACTAAGAGTTAACAATCAATTTCTAAATCTGAAAAAAATAGTGAACCATAAATCTCAATTTAAAATCATGTGTAAATTTCAGTTTTAACATTGATTAAAATCTCAAGAATTCTCTAACATTCAACTAGTGAACCAAATGATTTTAAACGAACAAACTCACCTATATTTACAACATTAACCCTAAACTCAATTAACCCACACATTTATGAATCTAACAGTGAACTAACACAAGCAATGAATGACAATTTACATTCAATTCAGTTAGAAAAGGGATTCAAGTTCAGGAATGAAATCTCAGATTTCTGAGATTTCCAGGACTATATCAGTCCAACCTTAATTTGAAATCCTATTCTATAATGCAAAAACCTATTCTAATTTGCAATTCCCAGCTAGTAGGAACTAATACATTTGTATAGATGAATCATTTACAAAACTTATCATTCGAATCAGCTTAGAACAGGAAAGGAAAATTTAGGAAAACAATTTGTGATACATGAACCCAATCGAAATCTCATTTCAGTTTAGCACAACAGTGATTACATTGTTTGATTCATATCCATTCTCAGGTTTTAGGTTCATGTATACCGTTAACTAATACTCATATTTAGCAAAACTGGAAACACATAGTTAACTTAAAACCCAAAATCTCAGGAAATCTCAGTAATCTATATACTGTCAGTATATTAAAATTTCGACTGTCAAAACTCTGATACACCCAAAACTGAATTCAACAACCTAATTTAACCAATGCAATTTCAATAACAGTTTGATAGAATTGTCCCCCAGGTGATCTTATGTCTATGTGTGTCATTCATGTCCACCCAAGTGGACACAAACGTGTCCAAACAGATTAAAACCCAAATCAAAAAGCAGGACACGGTACAGTGTGGAAAGCCTCGTGCACGTGTTCCTAGTGCTCGTGCACACAACACGACATGACACAAACCTCGTGCTCGTGTCCCAGTATCGAGGAGGACTAGGGCTAGGTCGGGGACACCCTGATACGTGTCCAAGATGCGCGTGTGGGTGATACAACACACGTATCAGTGTCAAAAATCGACTGTAGCCGATACAGTGCAAAACCAGTGCACTCACGAATATGTGTCCGATACGACACGAGGACTCGTACAACTTGGGGAGCCTCGTGTCAGTGTCTGCCCATACATCCTCACTAAGTGTCATGTGTCCAAGTGACACAGACATGAAGTTATTGAGCCCGAGTAGCAGGGGACTGCTGTCGTGCGGGAACGCGTGGGTTCGTGTCCAAAATACGACACGACACAACAAAATGATCACATCAGTCCAACAGAAATTGATAAGCGACATCAAACCCTAAATTTTTATTCAAATAAAAACAGCAAACAAGAACGAAATGCCCTTAGTGGCAT
The DNA here is from genome assembly GCA_029216955.1 of Iris pallida. NCBI lineage: Eukaryota > Viridiplantae > Streptophyta > Magnoliopsida > Asparagales > Iridaceae > Iris > Iris pallida. The sequence goes on along the minus strand of JANAVB010001998.1, from coordinate 4,338,131 downwards.
TTCGTCGAACACCTAGTATGTCTACTGATACGTGTCCGATACGGACACGTATTGGACAGGAATCCTAACAATGCCTATACCAACAGTTAGGGTAGACCTAGGGCTTCCTAAATATGCAATCAAAACCCTATTTTATAGAAGGGATTTGAAATTACCTATGGGTTTGCAATGGCTCAAAAAGCCCCAATGTGAGTGGATCCTCAAGCTACCAAAAATCTTCCAAATTGCTCCTTCCTGAAATTTCTCACTATAGCCATAAAGAGCACAGTAGTTAGAACCTATTACAAGAAGTTAGGAAGAAAGAGGAGTTGAAATGGAGGAGTTATGGATTGGGGAAGAAAGGGGTTTACCTCTATTTCCAAACTTGCAAATTCCTAAAGGAGGCTAGCCCTAACTTTTAGGAGGCATTAATTAGATGGGGGAATACCAAGGTGGCTGGCCATAAATGCTAGGGTTAGGGTTTTGGTTTCACTAATTGGGTTATGGGCCTCTATGGGCCTTAAGCCATAAGTCATGGTTCATGAAATCACTAGTCATAATCTAACCTATTCATTATCCATATTTTCTCCAAATTGATTCTAATGACTAGAGTATCATTAACTTAGGTTAAACTAGGGTTTCATAATCTAACCAAGTGGTCATGACTAGGGTTAGCTTCTAGGACAGTCTCCAAAGTCACCATGAGTCAATAGCGCTAAATTAAATTATACCAAAAATCACTTAAATTCCAATAATTCTAATTAATAATAACTAACACTAACCATGGTTAGCTATGACTAGCTATGACTAATCTAGGTTAGGTCCAAACTAAGTTATGCTAATCACAATACATGGCAATCAATTAAATAATATTAAAATCACACCATTCTTAATAATATATTAAATTCCAAATAATATATATTAAATTCAATTAAATTCAAATTGACAAAAATACCTTAAACTGAAAATGATAAATGAAATACCCTAATCATATGACTAGGCTCTAGGTCAAGCTATCTCTAGTGTTACACTAGCAAAATACCAAAATTAGAAGTCTTGGTTTAAATAGTTTAAAAATGATTAAAAATCACCAAAAATCATAATACAAAATAAATCTCAATAATTAATAATTATAATTATAAAATTTCAAAATTGCCCTCATCTGGAAAACTGGATATTACAGATATCATCTACGTAACATTCAATTATTTTTCGCAAATGTTCTTGAAATATATCGCTCATGGCCTTTTGATATGTGGAATCAGCATTTTTCAGACCAAAAGGCATAACTGTATAGCAATAAACTCCAAGGGGTATACGAAAAGCAGTATACTTTTCATCTCTTGGATGCATTTTAATTTGATTATATCCTGAAAATCCATCCTTTATCAACTCTTCTTTTTCATCTTCAGAAAGGTTTTTACTGATGAATATTAGCTTAGACGTAGTTTCGTCTCCAACGTCAATCTGGACAATTTCATCTTCTGTAGGTGGCTGTCATTGTTCAAACCGAAGCTCCCACTGAGTGTCCATTTGTTGTGCCCTAGGGTCATTTTCAAATAGTTCAGATTCACCATCAGTTTGAACCATATTGACTGAAAAGACGTGCTCAGATTCAACATACTGGACTCCTTCAGAATCTGAGGATTGTAAAGAACTAGAAGAAAAATCTTCTTCCATATCTTCATTAAACATGTGGGATGTATCAGATTCAATAAACTGGATTTCTTCAGAATCTGAGGATTGTGAAGAACTGGAAGAAAATTCTTCTTGTATATCTTCATTAAACATTTGGGATAGATCGTATCCCAACCCATGATGAATTTTTTGGTAAAATGGATCACCACATAACGGTAACCGTCTACTTTGCCTTGATTGAGACCTAGCATAGTTTTCAAATCATATCCCCTACGAGATTATCTGTCTGAATAACAGGGATATTTCTGGCCAAGCCAAACACAATTTGACGCTTTGTTTTCTTATTAGACGGGATCACAAAATATGATTCTTCGTGACGTCTATAACTTACACAATCATGGGATGATGAGGATACAGGTAGAAGATAAGGAGAAGATGTTAGGAACCTCTGAGCATAGGGTCCAACATCGACATGAGGAAGAAAAGAATTCTCTTTATGATTAATATATAAGGTTTACTCTGTATTTATGTCAGTTTTATGTTGATGACTTTGATTATCAGCAGATAAAGTCATTCTTTCAATAAATTTGACAGCCATATACTCTAAAATGAAATCTTCATTAAAATAAGAGAATACAGAGTGATCAATATTTACATCATTTACAGACTGACTACTACGCTTAGGATTGATCATTAACGGACCGTCATCCGTCTTCAGCGTAGACTTGCCAAGGTTGATAACCAGTGGTTCTGGATCAGTTACATGAGAAGTACGTCCTTTGACCTTGATCATGAGAGGTTGATCATCAGTGTTGGCTTGAACCCAATTTTTGACCGAAATCCTCACAGCTTCATCAAACGTAGCTTGAGTTCTTTCTTTGAGTTTAATCACCAAAGGTTCATCATTAACAGGTTGGGATTGAATTCGACCTTTAACTTTAATCATCAAAGGTTAATCTTCTGAAGGATCTTCTAAAATAGATTGATCTTCTGCAGGTGACCGATCTTCAGCCATATTAGATATTTCCTTCATATGCTCCTATTTGTAGAGCATTGAATTAGAGAAATAGGCTTCAACACCCTTAAAAGGATTGATGTCTGCAAATTAAGTCTTCACAATCCTTGAGAATTCATATACTTGAAGCATTAGTGGAGAGTTGAAGGTATAATATTATGCTCATGTATCCATGGTCTTCCAAGCAGGATGTTATAAGATACATTTGAGTTGATAACATAAAAGGTCGCCATAGTTCAAAGATCACCTATTTGAATCTTCAGACGAATCTTCCCCAATGGTTTACTCTTTCCAGAATTGAAACCAACAATTGTCGTACTAGTGTAAGTCAAATCACTAGTAGGAATCCTCAATGGTCTTAGCATACTCTGAAGAATAATGCTAATATAAGACCCAGGATCAATGTAAATCCTATCAATTTTAGTAAAATCAATATACCTTGTATAACATAAAGGCTTGTCATGTCGACTATGCTTTAATAGCATATCCTCTTGTGTGAAAGTAATGTTAGGAATTGATTCCATCACACTGTGGTATTAAGGACGCGACACTAGTATATTGTCGAGACTTTTGAGCTGAGCTAAGCATGAATCTGCTTGTAACAATGCTTCACTCAAGGTTTCTCGATTTTCTTTATAAAGTCGGAGTAACTCAAAAATAGAGAGCCTAGCCGGAGTATTGGCTAACTGGGCTAGTATGTCAAATTTATAGGGTTTCATTGACCCTTGATTTGAACTAGACTTCAAAGGGGCATCAAAACGCACTGCCTTATATTTCTTTTTTCAACTACTGGAGGTTTAGGAGGCCTTGTCTCAGCAGGAACAGAAGATGACTGAGTCGGTAGTGTTTCAACGGTGTCTTCTGCTTCTTTGGAAGTTCCCTTATAATCTTTGTGGTAGTCCTTTCCGGACCTTGTACCAGTAAAGACTTCTTTTTCAGACTCAGGAGAATGAATTACCATATTACAGGATTTAGTCTTCTTTCCTTTAGTCTTCTTCTAATGGGGATTTTTGCAACGAATCTCAAATCCTAATTCGACGGAGGATTTCTGGCCTTGAACTTGTAAAGGAACTCGCATACCTTTACCGTAGTTCAAGCCTTCCTCTTTTTGAAAGTCTTAGCCCATCTTTTTCATGAGATGAACCGATTGTTGACTGTACATGTGAGTGGGTAGCGGACTTTCAACAGATGGTTCGGCAGATGAAGAAGGAACAGAGACCTCTGTAGTCACAAGAGTGGAATCTTTCGGTGCAGGAGGTAGAATCCCAACCGGAGCTTTCTCGTAAGCAGTAAAAACTTGTTGTGCCCAGTACAAAGGGATACTGTTCATTGCTAACCACTGCTGATGAGTGATCTTTTGTTTGGTAGGAGGAGCCAGACTCCGAGGGCATATATTCAGACCTCGTAGTCTATCTTCCAAAGGGATGTCATCCCACAGATGATCAGAATCATCATGATCTATGGTAACAACATGAAAAATCATATTGCAAGTTCTGACTTTTTTGCCTTTCTTAGATTTTGAAGTTTTACTTTCATGTTCCACTTCAGGTACTAAGTCATGGTGTACCCACATGATTTTACCATTTTTTAAAGTGAGAGGCACTAATCCTTCACTTTGATCTCTGGCTGGTAGAAGATTCACAATCTTCATCGTCACCTTCGGAATTGGGACAACCCCATCAGGAACTTGTTATGGTGGAAAAGCTCTAAATTGAAGAGAAACATATTGGTTGTGACTGTATAATCATCATTAGTTAAAGAGATAGCTTTAGCATTTATCAATTCTTGAATCTTCTTCTTCAAGACATAGCAAGCTTTCGTTGGATGATTTATGTATCTATGATAGATACAATATTTGGGATTATCGACCAAATCCACTTCATTAGGTCATTTTGGCTCTGGAATCTGAAGTTTACCACTCTTCACAAGACATTGAAATATCCCAGGAATTTTACTGTCATCGAAAGAGTATTCCTCTTTTGGCTTAGAAGACTCCGGATTACTTGGTGTTGTTTTTGGTTTTGAAAGGTTTACCACTAGGGTTTCCTTTCCTTTCCCATTGTGATTACCAGAGTTGTTGCCGGAAGAGGCTTTCTTTCTTTTGTCTTCTGAGGCGAAGATCATCCCATATTCACGAGCCAATCTACCGTTGGTCTCGGCTGAAACTGCTGCTATAATAAACGAGGCCCAATCTGTGAATTGAGAGCCTGTAAAAATAGCGATGGTTGGTCACAGATTTATTTTGCATGTATCAATTAATGCTGAATATGGCATACCAGGAGGTATTTTTAATGTAGCCTGTTGGAAACCTTCAATAAATGTCCGAGTATCCTCCTTTTCTTTTTGTTTAATTTCTATTAAGGAGGACATATTCATGTCCATTCCTCCTTCATTGAAACGGGAGAGAAACATTGCTTTAAACTCGTCAAGAGATAATATGCAATTGTCGGGTAGACTGTGATACCAATCGTATGCTGAACCCGTCAAACACCCAATGAAGACTCGGATGAGAAGAGCATCATTCTTCTGTAGATGCACAGTCATAATATTAAAATAATTGATATATTGACTTGGAGAAGCCTTTCCATCAAATAATACCATAAATTGTGGCTTGAATTTGGAACGAAAAGACACATCATTCCAATAGAGAGGATAAGGTTGCTTGATCCCCAACCTCTGAAGCTGATCTTTGTGCTTAAGAACCTCAAAATGTGCTTTTAACTCACGTACTACTTGAATAGCTTCACTAGTTTGAGGAAGCACATTTGATTGAATAGTAGCTGAATGTACCATAACCCCCACCGGAGGTGATACATCCTCTGGAACAAGAGGATCTGGAGATGCGGAGTTTTGATTGATAGCAGGCTCTTGACTCAGATTATTCAAAGGTATGTCAACCCCTTGACTATCTTGAGTTTGTTCTGCTACTTGCACTGGTGTTACCACTGCTGGTTAGACTGTTTGATGAGTCATCATTATTTGATGAATATTTTGCATCATAGCAAGCATGTCCTTCAGCGATTATTCTACTGCCGAAAGATGTTGTTCTGTATTAGAAGTAGACGTCTTTGGTTCTTCTCCAATAACATAAGATTTAACCTCCCTTGAACATACAGAGGGATTGGTGTAGAGGTATGAATCACCGCTATCAGTTTCTGACTCCAAATACTGGGTACCCCTAGCCTCTGAATCTGAAGAATGCTTGTCTAAAGGTCGTTGACTTTTTGACCGAGTAGTTGATATACTTCTTCAAAAGTGTCAATAATTTGGTTAAACCTTTGTTGACCTGGAGTCCAGGATGAATTGCGTCTTGGACGTCGTCCTCTAATGATATGAGATGCCATATTGACTGATGCATAAGACAACTCACATTCTTGGTCATCAAGTTGTTGCTGAGGTACGTTGTAGCTTAATCGGTCGAAAACTGACCGTTTAGTAGCAGAACAACAACATTTATTCACAATTTGGTGACACTCACAATGATGGTTTTCTTGGGGGAGTGTCACAGGAGATTTTTTGTTTTTACGCTTTTGTACAAGCAACTCGCATAAATCAGAAGAAGTAGAAGGTAATATATTCATTTTTGTATTTGGGACAGAGAAATATCCAGTCCCTTGCGTAAAAAGAAGATTACTAGCTTCATTGGCAAAAAGCTGTACATTTTTACGTGCTTGAAGGTGTGTACGTAAATCTGGAGTTGATTTTAGTGTTGTACGAACACCATCAGCATTGCACGTAATCCTAAGATTAGGCACTTTGCGTAAAGCAGCATTAGAGAATTATTGGGGTAAAATAGAAGCTTTGCCACAATTTTTATTTTTCTTGGATAAACTAAAGGAATTGTCTGCATAGTAACAGAAGACTTGTTTTTATGCTGCACGCGTGTAGGCAAGTTCACTTTAGCTACAAAGCACCACTGTGAACTTTATCTATCATGTCACCGACAAGAGATTTGCCTTTACGCATAAAGCGCAAAACAAAAGTATCTGCCACGTCACAGACGGAAGATTTGCCTTTACGTGTAGAGCGTAAGACTTGAGCGTCTACCACGTCACAGACGGAAGACTGAATTTTACGCACTAGGCACAAAATTGAAGTAGGGACTGCCTCATCACAAACGAGATCCCCAACAACAGGAGTGGGAAGAATTCCCTTGCCTTCAGAGACAACAGGGAGATCAGAGGGTGCTTTGGACTTAGGAATCCAAACTTTTTGCATCTTTCTTGATTTTTGAACATTATAGCAGCGAGTACTACCCCAAGTTCAGAGCATTTCTTCGTAAGCAGTCTGGTCTACGAAACCAGAGATTCTGGGTTCGATCCCCAATAGAGTCGCCATTTTGTTTCACTTAACAAAATGTCCTTGAAAGGCTGTTGAAAGAAAACGAGAAAAAGTACAAAAGTACAAATAAATTCTGGAAAGTATTGCTATGGAAGTCTGATCTGAGAACGATCACTTTGTTCCTTGGACCGCATGATGATGATGAAAAAAAATTGCTGGAAGATGAACAGCTAGAAGAACTAAGTCACCACAAAGGTATCGAAACACTGGATACTGATGGCGAGGTCGAATGCTTTCCTGCTTTGCTTCACTCTGTTCTTGAAGAAAAGTTGAATAGAAATGCTCTAGAAAATCACTTTGCTCTTAAAGTATATGGACTCTAATCTCTATGTGAACTGTTGTGTTTTATGTTTAAAAATAAGTCTATTTATAGACTAGACCCTCTGTGCATAAAAAACAACATAATTGGGTCTTTACGCAAGTAACTGCCACCAACGATTAAAAATCAACCTCTACGCGTGATGACACGTGTCCCATAAAGTGTTGTAGTCTCTACGCATGGTGACATGTGTCCCACAACTTCAACAATATGGGGAGAGCACGTACACACGTTCCTCGATAAGTGTGGCATGAAAGCCACGTATGCAGACCACGTTCTCACACAGTCAGAAAAGATTGAGCATAAAATCGCTCAAAGTAAGCTTCCTGCGTAAAGTGGCTAAAAAATAGCCTTGAGCGTATAGCTAGCTCAAATAAACTCTATGCACACAAAAGCAGCTGAGATATCCTTGAGCATAAAAACTCAAATGACTTTAATGCGTAAAAAAAGCGGTATATTGAGCGTAAAGTAGCTCATCTGCACATTAAACGACAAGCGTTGGATTTGGTGCAAAATTTTTTTCAGCTTCTGTGCAATATTCGGCCAAAAAATTATTCTGTCAGAACAGTATCATGCGCATTAAATGCAGTCTGGACAGCCTGTCGCTCTCACGTAGAGTTTGACGATGACTCTTGCATGAAGAAGCTCGCGTAGAGTTAGACTCTGTTTGATCTTTGTGTAGAACTTGAATCTGACTCAAAAGAGTCTTTAAATGGACCTTGCGTCGAATCTGACTTTGCGTAAAGTTCTCAACTTCTTTGATCTGGTCTATGAAGTTTATTTTATGCTTCTGTACATGTCTGAGTCTCCTTGATGTGGGCGTATAGTATGGATCCAGTGAGCCCTTTGGGCACATGACCCTGGATGCCCAGTCCATTGAAGACAGAAGCATTCTGGTTGGGGTTATGTGCCCACACCTTGAGCGCATGCTTGGTGGAGCAGCGCTGCTTTCTTCCAGTTTTGCCTCCTTCGTTTGTGAGCCTCGCTGGGTTTGCCTATAGTATCGCACACCCCGATTCTTCGCATCGTAGTATTTTCCTCTGCTAAGTCTCGAGTGTCGAACACTCTGTTGTTGGTTGCGCAGAAAAGAAGTCACTGGACTAGTAGAGCCCGGAATGGTGTGAGCCTTCTCCATTTGGGGAACTTCTGTGACAGAGTCATGCGCCCATGCGACAGAGTCCTCTAATTGCATATCTGCTATGACACTAGCAGGATATGCACAGCGAGCCTTCGGAAGCCAAGTCTTGCGAGACTTGTTTGGCTTCGCTAATTTTAAAGGAGTAGAGCCATCCTTCGAGAGCATCTCTTCGAACGCCTGCTGATCAAATTTTATGATCAGTATCTTTTGAGTGCTCTCCACTTTGTCGGTATCGAATTGCGTCACCACCTTCTCATCAGAGAAAAAGGTAGTCCCCATCAGAGTCACCATCTTTGTGGACACACACAAAAAGAAGAAGAAATGATGGCTTTTCTTTATTGGCACAAGGCACCACAAATCGAGTACGCTTGAGAGATCCTGCGCTGAGGATCCCGAGAACAAAAAAGAATTCTGGGGAATGGGATGATGGAGATCAAGCGGCAGTTGCTCCTTTACTCCGTTGGGACTCCGATTACAAAAGTAGAAGAAAACCTAAGAAAATTGCTAACTCTCGACTAGGGGTGAGCATCGGTTCGGTTCGGTTCAAACCGAACCGAATATGTGAAAACCGAAATAACCGTAAACCGTATTTTTCGAAACCGAAAATTGAACCATTTTTATAAAAATCGAACAAAAACCGAACCGAATTAATTCGGTTCGATTTTCGGTCGGTTCGGTTTCATGGGCCAATGTGCATGGCCTTCAAGTTTTTAGCAAAATGGGCCTATTTAAATAACAAAATTTTAAAAAATATATGACATTATTATATTTATGAATTGTTATATTACATAGAGTGAAAGATATTAGTGTATATAGATTGAGGGTAGATAGAGAAAGTGCTCGAAGAAGCACCGACATAGGATAGAAGAAGAGAGTGCGCTCAGTTAGGGGTTAATAAACATTAGTATATGTATATTGTGGGTAGTTTGATAAATTACTAAATCTAAATCAATTTTTGGTTCGGTTCGTTTTTTCGGATGAAGAACCGAAAACCGAACCGTTATTTCAAATTTTCAAAATTTTAAACCGTAAACCGAACCGTTTGTCATATTTCTGTTCGGTTCGGTTCGATTTTTGGTTTTCAACCGTTATATGCTCACCCCTACTCTCGGCTCACTGGCAAGAAGTGCAGCAATTTGGCTCTTGAAAATGCTCTCCGTTCTGTATTTTGAAGAGGAATGAGACCCCTTTTATAGTCATTCTTAAGCTGGAATTATGTTATGCGCCCATATGAGGAAAACATACTGGTTTTCATGTGGGCGCATAACCCTGGCTTGGGTGCATAGGGTGTAGGCGCATACAGGCTATGAGATCGTGGGTTGGTCGTGGTATTGACGTGGTCGTACGCTTCGGTGCATGATTGCTCGTGGAGACTGACGTGGCCATACGCTTCGGTGCACGTTTTGATCATGGCTTTGACTGTGTCAGGTTTGGGTGCATAGCCATGTCTCAGGCTATGCACCCTACTTTTGAAGGAGCTAGTCTTGGGCGCATGGGACTTCACTGACTGGGCACATAGAGCTTTACTGGCTGGGCGCATAGAGCTTCTTTGGCTGGACGCATAGAGCTTCTTTGGCTGGGCGCATGGAGCTTGACTGGCTGGGCACATAGAGCTTCTTTGGCTGGGCGCATAGAGCTTCACTGGCTTGGGCGCATGGGGCTTCATTGCTGAAATTTTTTCATGCTTCTACTGGGTGTTCGTCGGTTGTTTAGCCGGTGCAGCATATGACTGGTACCGTAGTTTGCCTGATGGCTGCATAACCTCCTTTGCCGGTTTCAAGCAAGCGATTTTATGAGGGGGTCAATGACATGACTATGTCTGCCCTCATTAAAATAAACAAAAATATAATGAGACCACTGAGAATTTTATTGAAAGATTCTGCCGTAAGGTACTTAAAATGCCCCTAGGAACTCCATTTGCTGTAACAATAGACACCTGCAAATCAAACTTATTGCCTATTATCAGCATGTGGACATGATCAAAACAATTCCAAGAATGGCCTTCTTTTATTGTAAATGCCAAAGCTGTGGAGGTTAGTGCTGAGAAGTTCAAACAGTTAGGAGTTCAAATGGCTAATCATAACCAAGCTGAGCATTATACATCCGGCAGCAATAATCGCCAGAATAATCGTAAGGGTAAGGAAACGTTGGCCATCAATCTCAAGGGCAAGGAATCATTGGCTGTCAATGTTGCTCAGCCTACACCCACTCCATCAGCACCATCACAAAAAGCATATCATCCAAAAGAAGAGTACTCTTTCAATGAAGATGATATCATGAGTATCTTCGATTATTTGATCAAAAGTAATAAGCTTCAACTATCGGAGGCAAAACGGCCGGAGGAAGTTGGTAAGATTGACCATCCTAAATATTGTGTTTATCACAGGTTTCTAGGGCAATCAACTCGAGCATGCTACGTGCTCAAGGGCAAAATCCAAGAGATGGTCAACTCTGGTGCAGTTACTCTCCAACATGACAAGAAAACTGTGACGGCCAATGTCATCTCTGTGCAATTTGGTGACTTTCCACCATAACTAGTGCAAGATGGTATCGTCCCCATTTCGAGGGCTACTCTTGAGATCGTGAATCTTTCACCTTTCCAAAATGTGGGTCTTGTCCCACTATCTACTGATAAAGGAGAAATCATGTGGATTCATCCAGATCTAGTGGCAAACTTTGAAGCACCTTCTTCTTCCAATCAAAAGAAGCGTTCTAAAACTAAATCGAAGAGCTGCAACATGGTATCCTTCGAACTTGTAGCAGAAGAAGAAATTTTAATCGGCATCAGATCTGGAAGACCTTACCTCCGAGAGTATCCCAAAACTCAAGAGAATCTTGCTCCATCTCCTGATGTTATTCCTATCTCATCCTCCCCTGTTGAGAATATACCATCTACATCTTCGCCGGTAGTGGAACCGATTCCTCCCAAACCAACATCAGTAGACAAGGGAAAACAATATGTCCGCTTTGATAAAGCGTTGAAGAAGTCCTCATCTCTCGTACTTGAAAAGCCATATAATTTTGACATACTGGCTTAATTGGCTAACAATCCAGCGAGATTGTCAATCTTTGAACTCTTACGTCTCTCAAAAGAGACTCGAAAAATGCTGAGTGGGGCCTTAATACAGGCTGTTGCTTGTCTTACTCTCCTCAAGAAGCCTGAAAAGGAGCCTGTCAGTTATACGCATTGTCATAGTGTATTTGAACTAATGCCCAATATCACCTTTACACAAGATGACATGCTGGTAGAAGATAATCGTCATGATCATCCTCTCTACTTCACGGGATATGTGGACACCATAAACTCGATCGCATTTTGATTGACCCAGGGTTTGCACTTAGCATCATGCCGAAGACTCTGCTGGATGCTTTGAAGATTCCGGTGCACAACCTTTCTACAACTATCACTACTATCTTGGGGTTCAATCAAGGATGAAGTGAACCTTTGGGGAAGATACGCCTGAAACCTCAAATCGGCAATCTTCGTACGAAGGTGACTTTCTATGTGATTGATAATCATGGCTCATACAATGCTTTGTTGGGAAGACCATTCCTCCACGAACACAACATTGTACCTTCTACTCTCTACCAATGTTTCAAATATGTGGATGGCAATTGAGAAGTACAGAAAGACGTTGCAGACTTAAATCCTTTCAGGGGGGTTGAAGCATACTGCAACGATTCTCGTATGTATGAAGAGGAATTCATGAATATGGTATTAGCAATGGATACTAACGAAGAACAGAAAGGCGTGCCAAATGACACTCTGGTGGTCCCTATCAAAGGACGTACTTCCTGTCCTCAGTCTTCTAAGACATTGACTATTTACCTTCCTTCTCACAAGAAGCAGCCTCTTGGTGTTAGACAGGAACAAAGGGAGCTCACCTCTTATGAGCCACTTGTAATCGACTTTCGTCGTAAAAAAACCCCTCTCTCCTTCTCGTTCTTCTTCTCCTCCTCTGGTTATCAATCTGACTAAGCCTTTTAAGGCTAAAGGTCCTATTGTAAATGATGATGTAAAGATCAATAAAGTAGCATCTCCTTTGCAGTATGCTGATGTCTCTTATCATACTCGGTGTTATTTGGATATACTAGATAGCTTCAAACTACTTAAAATAGGAGTCGTACCATCTCTCCAAAATGTGGTATCATTTGAATCAATACAAGAATCGTTCTTCCTAGTGCCTTCTCGAAAGAAAGGCGAAACTCCTACACTTTTAGTAAAAGAACAGAACAAAAAATCATGTCTGACAGCGATAATGAAAAGGATGATACAGAAAGGCTACAACTACGTCGTTATAGTATACAATCCAAGGCAATCATCCGTAAAAATGGGCTATGATTTCAAAACTGGTCTCAATGGCGACAAAGGAAGACGAACTCCTATTCGTATTCCTGTTCCAAAAGGAAAATCACAATAATACTATAGCAAAACAAAACATGGACTGGGCTATACTTCACCAGTTATAGCTCCACAAGCTTCTGAATCTGATAAAGATGAACGCTCTAATTCTTCAAATTCTATTTCATGGGACTCTGACACCAGTATTGGTCACATCCATTGGGTGACAGTATCTTCTAATGTGGTGTATGCCGAGTTCTCAGAAAATGACGAGGATAATACTGAAGCTCCTAAAGCAGATCTTTGGGCACAAAGGATGGACACTCAGTGGAAACTCTGTTTTGAACAACGAGAACCACCTAAAGAAGATCAACTAATCCAGATCGATGTTGGAGAGAAAGATGTACCGCGACCGATCTTCATTAGCAAAAATCTCCCAGAGGATGATAAACAAGAACTGATTCATCTCATTCTTGAATAAATCAATGTCTTCGTCTGGAACTATGAAGATATGCCGGGTTTAGATCCTCAGCTCGCAACTCACAAACTTTACATTTTGCCTAATACCAAGCCAGTCAAACAACAGCAGCGGCAATTCAAGCCTGAAATTATGGATGCGATAGATGATGAAGTAAGAAAGCTTATTGCTTGTGGTTTTATCAGAGAAGAACAACATCCTGACTGGGTAGCCAACATTTTATTAGTCATGAAGAAGACCGAAAAAGTTCGAGTGTGTATAGATTTTCGAGATCTCAATGACGCTTGTCCTAAAGATGAATTTCCTCTCCCAATTACTGATGTTATGATCGACAATACTTGTGGATTCGAACGAATCTCTTTCATGGATGGGTTTTCTAGATACAATCAAATTCGGATGAATCCTGAAAATAAAAAACAAACTTTATTTCGTACTCCCCGCGGAATATACTGCTATAGAGTCATGCCTTTCGGTCTTAAGAACGTGGGTGCAACTTACCAGCGGGCTATAAGTACTATCTTTCAAGATCATTTGCGTAAGACCATCGAATTCTATGTTGACGATATTGCTGTCAAAAGTCATCTAAAGGAAGATCATATCCAAGATTTAAGAACCATCTTCAATCTAATGCGCCAACATCAACTCAAAATAAACTCCACCAAGTCTTTCTTGGGAGTCTCTAGTGGCAAATTTCTCAGATTCGTTATTACCTCTAAAGGTATGCACGTTGATCCCGAGAAGATCAAATACATTCAAGATATGTGTCCTCCACGCAACCTAAAAGAGCTACGAGGATTCATGGTCGACTTGCTTACATCAGGAGGTTCATTTCGAATTTGTCTGGACGTTGCAGACAATTTACTCAGTTAATAAAAAAAGGTGTATCTTTCATTTGGATAGAAGAATGTCAACGAGCATTTGATGACACAAAGCGGTATTTGATGAGTCCACCGGTCCTAGTACCACTGATCTCAGGAATACCCTTCTTTATGTATGTCTGGGTGATGGACCATTCATTGGAAGCTTTGTTAGCTCAGATGAACAAAGAAGGTCATGAACAAGCTATCTATTACCTTAGTCGGATGATGATTGGAGCTAAACATTGTTATAGTCCAGTAGAGAATGAATGCTTAGCCTTAATGTTTGTCGTTAAAAAGATAACGCATTACATCATCGGCCAAACCATTCATGTTATTTCCCGAGTTAATCCTCTTCGGGTCTTAATGAAGAAGCCCAGTACACTCAATTCTAGGCTTGCTACATGGGCCATACTATTAGCACAATATGACATGGTGTATGTTCCACAAAAGTCTGTGAAAGGCCAAGCACTCGCTGATTTCTTAGCAGCTCATCATGTCCCTGAGACATCTAAACTCTATGATGAGATTCCAGACGAAATATTGAATCAAATATGATCTCAGAAGAATTTCCTACTTGGCGTTTATTCTTCGATGGAGCATCTAGAATTGGACGTAGAGGCACCATTGTTGCTAGAGTGGGAATTGTTCTCGTTTTACCAGATGGATTAGCTATTAAGAGAGCTTATTCCTTAGATGAGTCGTGCTCCAACAACGTGGTAGAATACAATGCCTTGCTTATTGATTTCAGTTAGCTAAACAACTGGATATTGAATATCTCGAAGTATATGAAGATTCTAAGTTGATTGTTAATCAGGTTAGAGGTACATACGAAGTTCGACATCAAGATCTGGTACCATACCATGAAGCGATAATCAGAATAGCTTCCTCGTTCAAAGGGTTCTTCATCGAACATGTATGTCGAGCATGCAATACAGAAGCTGATGCCTTAGCTAACCTAGCAGCGGTCTTGGCAATTCCCGTCAAAAGACAAGAAATGGTTGTTATCTCCAATAGAGAACTGTTCTGTATTGAAAACAACCATAATATTGAATTCAGTAATTCAACTAAGTCAATGTTATCAGCGAAGATTGGAGAGCACCTTTCATTGACTTTGTAGTACATGATATACTACCTGAAGATCCTAAGGAAGCTACAAGTATTCGTCGACGATCGCTTCGATTCTATTATAATCATACCACTAAACCTCTCTTTCGACAAACTTTTGATGGATTACTCTTAAGATGTCTTGCTGGTGGTGAAGCAAAACAGGTATTACGAGAAGCTCATGACGGCATTTGTGGAGCACATCAGCCCGATCCCAAATTACAGGATCGTATTCGACGTATGGGCTACTACTAGCCTCTATAGAATCAGATGCCATTGATTATGCAAGTAAATGTCGAGCATGTCAAATTTATACAGATTTTATTCAACAATCTTCGGAATTTTTTCATCCGACTGCTGTCTCATGGCCCTTTGAAGCTTGGGGCATGGATGTATTTGGTCATATCAATCCTCCTTCATCTAAAGGACATATATTTATCTTGGCTATAACTGATTACTTTTCGAAATGGGCTGAAGTCATACCTTTAGCTGAAGTGAAGACTAGCAGTATTATTAACTTTATCAAACATCATGTGATATACAGATTTGGTTTATCTCGTTGGATCATCCATGATAATGGACTACAGTTCGTCAGCTAATGGGTTACCTGAAGCATTCAACAAGACTATCATCAAACTCCTCAAAAAGTTTATCTCTACTAACATACGTAATTGGAGTAAGAAACTTGAAGAATGTATATGGGCTTATCGTACTACAGTCTGTAATCCCACAGGTTGTACACGTTTTTCTCTGGTGTATGGATGTAAAGCTGTCTTACCGCTGGAAATTCAAATTCCATCCTTGAGAATTGCCATTGCTAATGAACTTACTACAGAAAACAATAATCGTCGCCGACTGCAAGAATTGGAGGCGCTCGATGAGAAAAGGCTACTAGCTCAACAACATATCGAATTATATCAGGCCCGTATCTCAAAAGCTTTTAATCGCAAAGTGAAAGTGCGAACATTTCAGGAAGACGAGCTAGTTCTTACGGTCAGACGTCCTATGACTATGATCCACATGAGCAAAGGCAAATTCGAGGCGAAATGGGAAGGTCCTTATGTGGTGAACAACGTTTTCTCAAATGGAGCCTACCAATTAACAGATATGGATGGCAGAATTGCTATGATGCCTATCAATAGCAAATTTCTCAAGAAATATTATGTATAAGAGCAAAATGTTTTTATTCAGAGAAATGATGTAAATAAAACTCTTTTTTATTTTGTATTATTTCACAAGCAGTTGTCCTCACAGCTTCTTCTTCAACAGTCTTCCCAGGCTCCACCAACTTAGCAATCAGGTCTTGTTCTGGTACAGGAACAGTCGAGCCTTCCCTCGCTTCTTTCTGAGGAGGCACCGGAGGCTCAGCAGGAGGCATCTCAGTCGTATCTTCAATCTTCGGAGTGAGCATATCTTCGAAAGACATTCTATACTGAGAGAAAAGAAGTTGATTATATCTATAGAAGTTCTATTCTATTTATAGACAGAATAACTAGATAATCGGCTTCGAGAATCGATGCAACTTTTTCTCCTCGAAAGAAGTCCAACTGTTCATTCATTCACTTTTTCTCCCTAAAAAAAGTCTGATTGTTCATTCATTCTCATCCCCGAGAACCGATGTGACTGTTCATTCATTCATTTTCTCTCTCCTAAAAAGTTTGACGGTCCATTCATTCATTCATCAGTCTTAACATTTATTGTCTTTTATTTACTGTCTCGTAAATAAAGCCATAGATGATAAATCCTCAAATCTAGAACAGAAAAAAGAATTCACGTCCTCTGCACCTCTGAATTCCTAAAATCTATGTCAGCAACTTGTCACGTCCCTATTACCTCTGACAAAGTTGTCGATTGAAATAGCAATATTTTTAACATTATATTCTGCCACGTCCACATTACCTCTGAACAGATGTAATAAATATCGTTATTTTCTAATCAAGAAATGTATCACGTCCAGTACCTCTGAATATATTTTCCATTCTATTACTTATATTTATAACCAGGTATGCAACAAGTAATTGAACCACAGAAAAAACTTCTTATTTTATTTCCTTTTAATTAACATGTCCAAAAAGATACATCATAAAAAAAAGATAACAATTTTTGGTCATTTTATTCTAAAGAGTAAGTGATGAGTTCCATAATCCGCTTCTTCAAGGCTTTGGATAAGAATCCAGCACCCGTTGCCTGGCTTTCAACCCTTCATGACTCTGGGTCAAATAGGTGCAGAGCGGCTGTTTGACGGGCTAGTTCTTCGTTTTGTAGCCGGTCAAAGTCCTCCTTTTTACACTTCAAAACGTCTAACTGGTTGATAGCAGCATGATGTAGTTGAGTTTCTTTTTCTACACCCTGCTTGATGGCTTTGAGCTCTTCCTAAAGCCGGACGATTTTAGCCTCCAGATCAGAAGCTTTCTTTTCCTTATCCGTAGCTACAGCTTTATGACTCTCGGCAGTAGAAGCTACTTCAAAGATCTGGACATCCAGCTCGGAAGATTGTCTCATAAAATCCAGTAAAAAAAGCTTCAAAATTAGCTTTATTAGTTTTAGCCTCTCGAGCCATAGCTTCGTATTCTGCATTCACTAGCAGCTCAACGTCTTCTTTTTTAAGGTCTTTATAAACCTTAATTGACTCCTCCAGCTTATTCAAAATATGCTCCAAGAATGTGGCCTGAGCCTCATCTCCTTGGCAGCGGATGCCTCCAATTAAAAATGAGGAAGAATTTTTGACTATGCTGAATGGAACATCCTCTCTCTCCATTATCTGATGAATTAAAGGCTCTAAAGATGTGAAGAAGACTTTGGTGAAGGAAGCTACCACAAACTTGTTAGCCGCTGCAGCACTTGGGGTGGCTACCACTTCTGCCGGAGTCTCTACAACTTTAACAGGTGGAGGTGCTTCATTTTGTGCACTGATATGGGAAGAGCTCCCCTCTCCAGTTGTGGTTCCTTTGTCCAAGGGAGCCATCGTTGTGCTGGTGGTTCCTGTAGGTCCTTCTGCAATTTACATATACCATTTGTTAAGAGCGATGTACGATGCTGAAGGAGCTAAGATAAATAAATTATTTTTTAGAAATCTACCTGAGCCGGGCATTGCATGTGGAGTCTCAAGAGGTCTGGATGGTTCCATCTGAAGCCTCGACATGGTGTCCACAGACATTTTAGCTTGACTACTTCCAGCCCCTGATTCAGTTTGAGGTGGGAGAGTAATTAGAGTTTGATCTACTAACTCTTCAGTATTTACCACTTCGAAAGCCTCAGGTTGAGTTATACCTACTTTTTCGGGAATTCTGGGTTCATCGATTCTGGGACTAGCATGCCCTTCATTAATAACTTGGTTTTCTCACCCTCAGCGGTTGACTGGCCTTCATTAGCCGATAATTCTTGAGGTGGTGGAACATCCACTAAAATTTGTCCCTCCTTAGCGGTACTATTCCAGTCATCACCAAATAATTCATCACCATAGTCGCAATCTGCTAACGCGTCTATCATCTCTCGATCCTCTTCAGAGTGAGTAGGATCTTGAGCCTCTGAAAAAAATTTCACTCCTTCTTGAGGAGGCAGATCTTTCTCTGGAGAGATGGTTACTAGAGTAACGGGAGTTGGTGAAGGAACCGTTATCCCCGCCGTAGCAGGTACATTAGCGGGAATACTTAACACCAAAATATCCGATCTTGGGGCCTCTACAGTCGTGGCAGAAGGCTGGATATCTGCTGAAGTAGCCACTGTAAATATAGGGATCAATTAAATGTACATCTTTGAGAGAAAATTATATATTGATGTATATCAAAATCCTGATATCACCTTCCTGAGGTTATAAATCTTGTTCCAGATGGCTAGTAGATTCCGTCGGTAGGGGAGGAATAGAAGGCGTATCAATTCTTCGAAGAACTTCTCGGTTCACTAATAATTTTCTCCTGATTTCTCTGTGTGGTGGTGCAACCAATTTCTCAGCAGCTTTAGTGCGATCATCATCCAGATTGATCGAGGCAGTAGACGTTCCTTCTTGAGTAACCCCTCCTTGTTTTTGAATAGAAGGAGTGGCCTCCTTCTCTCCGAGAGAGGTACCAAGGAGCATTTGTTTAGACTGAGAACGAGTTATTCTCGTAGTCGTTGGCTTAGTTATAACCAATGAAGTTCTTTTCTTCTTTTCCTGAACTCTAGGCGAAGCAGGTCTATCATCAAGTTGAAGGAGGGCCGTTGTCTCCTTAATTTTTCTTTGTTCTTAACACCTTAGCAGGGGATTTCTCTTTCCGTACCTTTAAAGATACATCCAAAGGATCATGTACCTCATCCGGATAGTTCTTGACAATTGAAGCTTCCAGCGGTTGATGTGCGGGATCTTTATCCTGTACGTCTCGAAATGATTGTGTAGTGTATCCTCCTAATTGAGATCTCTTGTCACTTTTAAAGCTATGAGCGAGATGAAAGCTTTCAGTAAAAGTGTTTGTCGAAGTATAGAAATTCGCGTATGTATATAACATACGCGGGCCTTGCTAAAGAATATAGGACATAGAAAATACAACTTTCGTGCCCCTAGCGTTGTAATATCTCAAAGACCTAGCCCCATCAATCAGATAGCCTTTGGACTGCAGACAAGTAGTGGCATTACCCACATGTAGTTGATTATAGCCAAACTGTCATGCAAATCGACTTGGCAAATATGGATCTAAATAGCAGTCTTCCTCAAATCAATAGACTTTGTGAGATGGGCGGATCATCTGTAGGCATAAAAAGATGGGTGGACTTAGGCGGAGTGATGCTGCATCCAGATCCATCAACTGTGGTGGGATAGTCTCATATCCATGAGGAGAGGGGACACACTGAAATCTTCACACAAATCTACGATTCAATGTAAACCTGTATTCTGAAAGAGCAGTGTAATTCCAACGTACACTGGAGTAACGTCGGATGAAACTTCCACCGACAGTTCCCATATTAGGATTAATCAGACATAGATGGTGAAGCAATAACCATCCGAATAAATATGTGTAAGGCATCTCAGTGCGAGGAAAATCTTGCCTCGTCGTCTTATCATGAAGCATGGTATACACAAAAGAACGCAATCTTGCGTTCAAGCGGCAGGTCATTGCCGATAGAAGATGCATCTTATACCCAAAGACGAGACGTACTGCAGCAAACAGAACACCTCAGTAGAACCTATCAACTATACTGGCTCCTGGAACTATGAAGCGTCGCAGCCATAAAGAGAGAAAACCTGCTAGCTGGGCCTCTTTAGACATGGATCTATCATCCTGTCTGAAATAACTTTGGATGGTGATACCAGCCTTAAATGGATGCCAATCTTCATCTAGTTTGATATCTTCATGTTTGTGTTTCTCCATCAAATATTGTGCGTCGCTTTGACTAAGAGGCTCAAAGAAATGAGAAGCACAAGCTTAGCTCTCAAGTGGCTTATCCTCACACGCATGGCCCAGGAAGAGGTATGGCATCCATTTGGTGATATAACAAGTACCTGCGGTGGCACTTTTATAGAGCAGATTTTGTAATGACACAACAGTTCTTGAAAGACAGCGATCAGCTGAGGATTGTCTTCTGACATAGTATCCAATTCTTCATTTGTGGGCACGTACTCTTCATATGTCTTATCACCTATTGGAAGATGAGAGAGAAATCTCATCTCATGAAGTGCAAATCCTATTTCTCTATGGGGGGTCATGAAAGTTTCAGTGTTACCATTGTATCTTTCTACTAAAGCCAAAAATAAATGAGCATTCTGGCGAATGTCGTAGACTGTGGTCCAGATGGCATCATAAAGGTCTAATTCGAGGAGTTTATCCTTGAACTGATCCAAGATCTAGGTGGCTAAGCTGCTCCAGCATTTCATATCTGGGTTAACTAGACCTGTCATACGTATGCCGCAATCTGGATATCTTTCTTCAGCCTTCGCGAATGTATTTGCAAAGATGGGTACCCTGACTGGAAGGAGTAAAGATGAATCCTCGGGAGGAATACTGTTAGGGTTATATACTAAAAGCATCACTTTTGTAGTAACCTTATTTCCTTCAATTTTGAATGAAAATTATATGGGCAAATGTTTGCATATTGTATTTGTTGCAAGTGTTAATGCAAATGTCTGATATTCTATATTATAGATAATATGGTGTGTGGTGTCACACAAAAGATCATAATATCAGTTCCCTATGGAGTATATAAATAGTTCACAACCTAGATGGACTTGGACAATCTTTTGGAAAGGGTGTAGTGTAATCTGGTATTAGTCTATCTTGACTATAGGTTTACACTAGTACACTTTCTATGTATTGAACAGGACCACTTGAGGTTGTTCTCTTTGTACTGACTACATAAGAGAATAAACACCTCTGTTATTTTGGATGCTTGTGCTCCTAATTCGGATATAATAACGGACATGTATATGCAGTGTGCATTACTTTGACTCATAAAAGAGTGAGATTCATTATGGATCAAAAACCTTTTTGAATTGGGTAATAACATTGTATGTATGATGGGCTGTTGATTATAAATGGAATCTATGTCCCGATACATCGGGTTGATGAGGTCCCGTTAAGGAGCTCATAAGGATTATCATGTAAACCCTGCAGGTGGATTATATTCGACATGACAAATAAAGTTGAGCGGTACTACTTAAGGGTAAAAGATGTCGAATTAATATAGTTGTCAGTAACTTAATTTGATCGACGGACATACGATATCTTAACATGGAGAGCCAAATGAGCATATAATAAAAGGAGCCCACAAACATAATTTGGAATTAGGGAGGTAGTACAATAATAGCTCATTAGTAGACCGAGCTATTGTTAATGGGCCTGGATTGTGTGTTCGGGCTGAACACGGGATATCCAGATCCGTTAGGAGGCCTAACCCTAATTTCTTCTCATGGTCCCTGCCGTAGCCTATATATATCCTCTATTCTTTGGCCGCCAGATTACTGATCAGAAATTTGAAACTTTTTCTAAATTCGTGATTCACATAAGTAGAGAAAGAGAGGGCTGCCAAGGAGAAGAAAAGGTTGGGAGATCGTCGCCCATACGACGTCCAACTCGAGAAAGGAATACGTGCAGAAGATCTTGGGGTCGTCCGCTCGAGATTGCCAAGAATTACTTGTCTCTTTTCCATCGTATGTATAATTCGTGAACCCTAGTTTCTGCCTATAAAGGGTTAGAACACGTATTAGATCTGTTTAACTTTCTATCGATCAATACGCACTCCAAAAGAAGGGTCCTGGGAATCCCCAATTCCATCAATTGGTATCAGAGCCACTTTGGATCTACGTATTGATTGATACATCCATGTTGTCCAATAAAATCTGCGCTGTGTAATAGCCGGTAGATGTAGATCATTTCTAACTCAATTTTGCAGGCATCTTAGATCCAACTATTATGGTCCAATGCATGTTTTTCATTGTGTTGTTTAAACTACGGACATGTCGTGGATGTTGTTGTTGCTGTGGATGTAATTAAAATTACGAGGGTTGATCGTGCTTATTATTTTAATTTTTCAATCTAGATTATGTGTGAACTCCTTCGGGAGGCATAGGATTGATGTAATTTTAATTATTTTTGATCAATCGTGATGGCGGTGGTGGCTGTTTCTGACGTCGGATGAGATGCTGGTTTTAAGCAGTCCAGAGGCAGAAAGATGATTTTCGATGAAGGAATCGACAGGCAAAATCTAAAAAAAAAATCGGGGCGCTGTCCCGAACCCCGCGACCTGACAAGGCAGGTCGAACCCCGAATATATCTACGCAGCGCCAGATTTTGGATTCGGATAGTTGAGGACGGAGCAGCAACGATGACCATAATAATTGGATATTTTCTCTTATTTTTGTCATTTTGCTTTTTTCTGATTATGCATGTTTATTATTGTATGGATGTTTTTTTTTAAAAACTAAGCCTACATTAATAATGGACAACATGGACATAATATCAACTAGTAGAAAAACCCCCATTGTTAAATAACTAAGTGGGGGAGGATATTTATTTAGTATAAATCCTATGGTCTCCATTACTGGTTTGTAGGTGATGTAATTATACTTGCACGTTGGCTTTAGTACTTTCCTCCATATCGGATGAGTATAACTATAGATCACCAGTACAAACTTTCTTAGGAATAATTGTAGAAAGTTACCTAGTATGTGTTCACTTCTCCATCTGAAGGAACTTATTACAAGGTAATGGACTTAGTATTAAGTAATGGTATACACTTAGATACAAATAATGGAATCCTTCCCATTGGAGTCACTGCTATTATTTGTATGACCAGAGCAAGACCAGCATATTAATTTTATTTATCATAAAGTTATGTTGATATGATAGTAAAATTAATAAAAAAAACCTACTTGAACAAAGTTAAATTTGTATATGTCCACACTATCGTGGCATGCTAAATTCATGGTGTTCAAGGTGTTGGTGAATTTCTTATTATTGTTTTGAGGGAATCAATATTTAGTAAATTAAAAAAAAAATTGCCCTACATAATTTTATTTATGTGATTCGTAGGATTTCGAAAATGGGTTCTTTCAGTCCACTAATGGTGATTCTTAAAAAAAATAAACTTAATGGACAAAATTATATTGACTGGAAACGTAATTTAGACATTGTTCTGACTGCTGAGGAGTACAAATATGTACTTGTTGAGGAATGCCCACCTAAGCCTGATGCTAACTCTGATGAAGAGGTCAAAGAGCCTTATAAGAAGTGAAAAAAGACAGATGAGATGGCGCGGTTTTACATTCTGGCATCTATGTCAAATGTACTGCAACATCAGCATCAGGCCATGGTTACAGCTTATGACATGATGTATAACCTCAAGGAACTCTTCGGACATCAGAGTAGAGCAGCTAGGCAGTTTGCTATAAAATGTTTAATGAATACAAAAATGGCTGAGGGTACACCAGAAAGGGATCATGTTCTCAAAATGATGGGTCATCTGAATGAGATGGAGATCCTTGGAGCTGAAATCGATAGGGAATCCCAGGTCGATATCATTCTCGAAACTCTGCCTAAAAGTTTTGACAATTTCTGTCTTAATTACAACATGAACAAAAGGTTGTATAGTTTGGCAGAACTTGCAAAAGAGCTACAGGATGCTGAATCTATCTTTAGGCAGAGTGGTTTGTTTCTGAAAAGGCTTCTACTTCTAAGCCAAAAGGCGGTAAGAAGAAGAATAATATTCAGAAACAGGCAAACTCAGCAAAGAAGGGCATGGGACCTCAAGGGGCGGTGAAAAAGCTGAAAGGCAAATGTTTCAAGTACAAAGGGTCAGGACATTGGAAGACTGATTGTCCACTTCTCAAACATGGGAACAAAGAAGGTATATCTCATTTACTAGTAGTTGAAACATGTTTAGCGGTGTTATCTACCGGTACCTGGTGTATTGATACAGGAGCCACTAATCGTGTTTGCAATACATTGCAGGAGTTCTAGGAAACCAGACGGCTCAGTGATGGAGAGATATGCTTGTTCATGGGTGATGCTACAAAAGTATCGGTCGTTGCATTAGGAGATGTTACTTTATTTTTTGGTAGAAATAAGTCTTTGACATTGAGAGATTGTCTTTATGCACCTTCACTTAGAAGGAATTTAGTTTCTGTTTCTATGTTAGTTAATGATGGATATTCAGTTTATTTTAATGACAATATTGTTATTAGAAAGAATAAACATTTTATCTGTTCTGGTGCATTGGTTGATAATCTGTATGTCATTAATCCTATTTCGCCCACAATATAACTTATAAAAATGAATAATATGTCATCTAACTTAAATAAGAGAAAAGAACCTTCTTGTATGAACCAAACATATCTTTGGCACTTGCAATTGGGGCATATTAACCTAAGAAGGATTCAAAGACTGGTTGAAGATGGACCTTTGAGTTAATTGGAAGTGGAGGTACTACCAGTCTGTGAATCCTGCTTGGAAGGTAAAATGATCAAAAGGCCTTTTACGGCGAAGGGGTATAGGGCCAAAGATGTGTTGGAATTGGTTCATTCTAATTTGTGTGGACCCATGACTATCCAAGCTAGAGGTGGCTTTGAATATTTTGTCACATTTATTGATGGTTATTCGAGGTATGGATATATTTATTTGATGCACCATAAGTCTGAGTGCTTTGAGAAATTCAAAGAGTACATGGCTGAAACAGAGAAATGTCATAGAAAATGTATCGTCATTACGATCAGATCGTGGAGGCGAGTACCTCTTTGGAGAGTTTAGGGATTATTTATCAGAGACTGGGATTGCATCCCAATTGACTGCACCTGGAACGCCCCAGTAGAATGGTGTAGCCGAAAGAGAGAATAGAACTCTTATGTAGATGGTTAGATCAATGATGAGTTATTCGGATTTGACAGATTTATTTTGGGGATATGCCTTAGAGACTGCAGCTTATATTTTGAACTTGGTTCCTTCCAAGTTAGTACCTCTTACTACCACAGAGCTGTGGATTGGGCGTAAGCCTAGTCTGAAACATGTTCGTATTTGGGGTAGTCCAGCACATGTGCTGAATGGAAAAGCAGATAAGTTGGAATCTCGTACAGAAGTACGCTTGTTTATAGGATATCCAAAAAGAACGAAAGGAGGTTTATTTTATAGTCCTAAGGATCAGAAGGTCATTGTTAGCACCAATGACCGATTCTTAGAGGAAGACTATGTAATAAACCATAAACCCACAAGTAGAGTTGTTCTAGAAGAATTGAGATATGAGACACCAAGTACTTCAGTACCAACAGTACAAGAGGATGAACCACAAATAACTGCATAACGTGTCACAAATGTTACACCACAACCGATAGTGCCTCATCGTAGTATGAGGGTTGTGATACAACCTGATAGATATATGTTCTTGGGAGAGTCATTCAGACTTCGTCCCTGAGGAATAAGATTATGATCCTTGTACCTACAATGAATCACTCCAAGATAAAGATGTAGAGTCTTGGCAAAAAGTAATGATATCTGAAATAGAATCAATGGATGCTAATCTGGTCTGGGAGCTTGTAGAACCATCCGTTGGTGTAAAAGCCATTGGATGCAAGTGGGTCTATAAGAGAAAAAGAGGATCAGACGGTAAGGTTGAAACTTTTAAAACTCGGCTTGTAGCAAAAGGTTTTACTCAAAGAGAGGGTATCGATTATGAGGAAACCTTTTCTCCTGTAGCCATGCTTAAGTCTATCCAGATTCTTTAATCTATTGCAGCTCATCTCGATTATGAGATTTGGCAAATGGATGTCAAGACAGCTTTCCTTAATGGAAGTCTTGAGGAAGACATCTATATGAAGCAACAAGACGGGTTCATTGAAAAGGCCAGGAGCATCTTGTTTGTAAGCTCAAGAAGTCCATTTATGGACTTAAGCAAGCTTCCAGATCTTGGAACATATATTTTGATCAGGTAATAAAATCCTATAGATTTGATCAATGTCAAGATGAATCATGTGTATACAAAAAGTATGATGGAAACGTGGTGGTGTTTCTAGTACTTTATGTGGATGACATCTTGCTCATTGGAAACAATATGAAGGTGTTATCGGATGTAAGGGTATGGTTATCCAAACAGTTTGATATGAAGGACTTGGAAGAAGTAGGTCACATCCTTGGGATCAAAGTTCTACGAGATCGCAAGAAAAGGATGTTGGGCTTATCCCAAGCTTCCTATATCGATACTGTCCTAACTCGTTTTTGTATGCAAAATTCTAAGAAAGGTTTCTTACCTTTTAGACATGGAATTGCTCTATCAAAAGAGCAGTGTCCGAGGACACATAAAGAGATAGAGAATATGAAGGCAGTTTCTTATGCTTTAGCAGTAGGAAGCTTAATGTATACAATGCTATGTACAAGACCAGACATCTGCTTTGTCGTAGGCATGGTCAGCAGATATCAGTCTAACCCAGAATAAGAGCACTGAACTGCAGTAAAGCATATTTTGAAGTACCTGAAAAGGACTAAAGAGTATATGCTAGTTTACCAGGCAGATAGTTTAGTTCCCTTGGGGTATACAGACTAAGATTTTCAGTAAGATAGGGATTCCAGAAAATCTACCTCAGGTTATGTGTTTACTTTAGGAGGTGGAGCCATTGTGTGGAGGAGTATCAAGCAAAAATGTATTGTTGATTCTACGATGGAAGCCGAGTATGTGGCAGCCTCTGAGGCATCCAAAGAAGCGGTTTGGCTCAGAAACTTTCTGTTGGACTTGGATGTGGTACC
Source organism: Iris pallida (assembly GCA_029216955.1). Lineage (NCBI taxonomy): Eukaryota > Viridiplantae > Streptophyta > Magnoliopsida > Asparagales > Iridaceae > Iris > Iris pallida. The sequence continues at coordinate 4,310,723 of JANAVB010001998.1, read as the reverse complement.
TAGTTTGCCTAAGTCTATTACACTTTATTGTGATAATGGTGGTGCAGTTGCAAACTCGAAGGAACCACAAGCCCATAAGACAGGCAAACATATTGAGCGCAAGTACCACCTGATATGAGATTTCGTAAAGAAAGGAAAAGTTGCTGTGATCAAGATAGCATCAGCCGACAACCTAGCTGATCCCTTTACAAAGAGCATACTAGCTAAGGCTTTTGATAGTCATGTTGAGGGAATGGGAGTCAGATGTGTAGCAGCATGGCTTTAAGTATAAGTGGAAGATTTGTAACAGTATAATAAAAAGCAATGCTTTGAGTATAAGTGGGAGATTGTTAGGGTTATATACTAAAAGCATCACTTTTGTAGTAACCTTATTTCCTTAAATTTTGAATGAGAATCATATGGACAAATGTTTGCATATTGTATTTGTTGCAAGTGTTAATGCATTGTTAATACAAATGTCTGATATTTTATATTGTAGATAATATGGTGTGTGGTGTCACAAAGAAGATCATATTATCAGTTCCCTATGGAGTATATAAATAGTTCACAACCTAGATGGACTTGGACAATCTATTGGAAAGGTTGTATTGTAATCTGGTATTAGTTTATCTTGACTATAGGTTTACACTAGTACACTTTGTGTGTATTGAACAGGACCACTTGAGGTTGTTCTCTTTGTACTGACTACATAAGAGAATAAATACCTCTGTTATTATGGGGCTTGTGCTCCTAATCTGAATATAATAACGGACTTGTATATACAGTATGCATTACTTTGACTCATAAAAGAGTGGGATTCATTGTGGATCAAAAACCTCTATAATTGGGTAATAACATTGTATGTTTGATGGGCTGTTGATTATAAATGGAATCCATGATCCGATACATCGGGTTGATGATGTCCCCTTAAGGAGCTCATAAGGATTGTCATGTAAACCCTGTAGGTGGATTATATTCGACATGACAAATAAAGTTGAGCGGTACTACTTAAGGATAAAAGGGGTCGAATCAATATAGTTGTTAGTAACTTAATTTGATCGACGGACATACGATATCTTAACATGGGGAGCCAAACAAGCATATAATAAAAGGAGCCCACAAACATAATTTGGGATTAGGAAGGTAGTGCAACAATAGCTCATTAGTGGACCGAGCTATTATTAATGGGCCTGGATTGTGTGTTCGGGCTGAGCACAGTATATCCAGATCCGTTAGGAGGCCTAACCCTAATTTCTTCTCATAGTCCTTGCCGTGGCCTATATATATCCTCTATTCTCTGGCCGCCAGATTACTGATCAGAAATCTGAAACTTTCTCTAAATTCGTGATTCACGTAAGGAGAGAAAGATAGGGCTGCCAAGGAGAAGAAAATGTTGGGAGACCATCACCCACACGACGTCCAACTCGAGGAAGGAATACGTGCAGAAGATCTTGGGGTCGTCCGCTCGAGATTGCCAGGAATTACTTGTCTCCTTTCTGCCGCAGGAATAATTTGTGAACCCTAGTTTCCGTCTATGAAGGATTAGAACACGTATTAGATCTGTTTAACTTTCTATCGATCAATACGCACACTAAAGGAAGGGTCCTGGGAATCCCCAGTTCCATCAAATACAACCTGGTCTTAAACCTCTCAAGTGAGTGCTGTATTTCTTTGAAGTACTGTAAAAGGTATCCTTATGCTGCGGACCCATTCTATAACAAAATTTTTTGACTCTGGCCTATTGGATTAGAGTCAGGTCCCATGACATTCTTCGGGGGTAGCTCGCGAATTCATATTGAGACAAATCCATATACCTTGATATTTCTGTGAGGTATATGATTTTGTCTCCACATTGGTATATTCTATCCTCTTTCTTTGCCTTAGGCTGGGAAGTCTTCTTGATGGCATCCCCAAATAAGAAAGCAGGCTTCTTATGGACCACACCGTCAACATTCTTTAGGGGTTGTCCGTTCATTAAACTCAGCAGAGTATGGCTTTCTAGGGCCACAAGAATAGTCTTTCGTACTTCAGGGCCGTCATACTGAGGAAATAAAAAGCTGAAGCGAACCTCTCAGCATGAGGATCTTCCCTGAGGTCAACTATAAAGAAACAGATAAACAGAAGTTAGATTTATGCTAAAAAATGCACAAGAAACAACAAGAGTGTGCAACAGTCATAAGCATAAATAACTATGTTGTGCGACATCCTAGGTTGCGCGACATCCTAGGTTGTGCGACAATTTTATTGCGCGACATCTTGAGTTGTACGATATCTTGAGTTGCACTACATACTAGGTTGCGCAACAACTTGGTTGCGCGATATCCTTTGTTACGCAACAACTGAGTTGTGCGACAGCATGTGTAATACGATTCGTAAGAACGAACAGTGCTCAAACAAGCAACCACACCCTAATAAGGGGTGGCGTAAAGTCTGTGATGCGCCAAACACTCTAAGAAGAGGGGCGCAAGTCATTCAAATTAAAAATCAAGTCGTCCACGATGTTCAAAGTCGTTCGTTCTCGGTCACCTTCCAGAGCAGGGTTAGTCGTTTCTCGTCGTGAAGAGGGAGGCGCATTCTGCGATGCACGGGTCATCGGAGCACGGGTCGAGGGTTCAGCAAGGTAAAGAGTTAAAGTCGGTTAATAAGGGATTATTTATAGCCTAAACAGAATCCTAACAGTCATCCCAAGTTGCACATAAAATATCGTAACAGCTCACAACAAACTGTGAGATATAGGCGCAACTTGACTCAATAATTACAACGATTCAAAGTATTTCGAAGTTTTGTGACATTTCAAAATTCGAAAACTTTGAAAGAGGTCTTGTAGAGCCTAAAAATCATGTTGGGCCACGTTTGTACTACTCAGCAATCAAGTTGTGCCCAAAAAATTAAGTTGTGCCACTGTTATGAAGCCCAGAAATCAAGTTACGCCACTGCTCAAGTTGCCAATATATCAGATTGTGCCTAAAATTATATTGCACCTAAACCTACATGGCGCCTGACAGTAATTGTCATCATTAACTGACATTACGTTAAACGAAGAAATCTCTTCGAATCCCGTAAAGCGTGGCACTCGAGACGATTTGTTGCCATTTATGACAGTTGTTCAGTGCGCTCTGCAAGTTGCGTCTAGGCGCAACCTGATCAAACTTTCCTCATAGACTGACACGTAACTCAAATGATGCCATGTGCCTATGCACTAAGTTGTGCCTAGGCGCAACCTGATCAAGCACAGTTTGTCTCTCTGACTGAAGCTCATACAACCTGACAAAGTTGAAGCAACTAACGTTCTAAAGCAGGATGATGTGGCGTACATGCCACTAATATCTCAAAACTTGTCCACTACTCTGTACACGAACATGTGCATCTCAATCATATGATGCCACGTGTCTAAATACAGTTAGTACACGTACCATTAATTGAATGGAAGTTGGCGCAACCTGAGGATGGCACAACCCAGAACCGCGCAGTTCAACCTCGCGCACATCAGAATAACTGCTAAAACAGTTATTTCTAGAACTATATAAATAGAGTTTCTAATCATTATCAGAGGACCAAAAATCATGAGTTCTTGTAAAATTACTGCTGCATTCTCCAGAGGCTGTAGTCTTCAAGTTCACATAGTCCAAGGGATAAAGCGATCGTCTTCTGATCGGATTCCTAAAGTTGTACTTTTCCATAATTCATTGTACTTTGTACAATTCTTTTCAAGTTTGTAATAAAACTTTTTATTCTTTGCAAACAAAGTTTGCCTTCCCTTACCGCCATTGAGACCAGCTTTAAAATTGAAGCCCATCTTTTGAATAATATCTTTTGATTGTTGACTATAACGACGTAGTTGGAGTCTCCTATTATCGTCATTTTCTTCCTCGCTATAAGGCATAGTCTTCTCCTCTGTTCCTTTACTAAAAAGTATAGGAAGTTCATCTTTCTTCCTGTAAGGAACTAGGAAGAAGGAGTCTTGTACTGGTTTGAGCAATACTTCGTCTTGGAGAGGTTGAACTGCTCATATTGTAAGTTGTTCGAAGTAATCTAACATTTCCAAGTAATATCGAGTATAATAAAATACATCAGTATACTATAAAAGAGATGCTACTTTATTGATTTGTACATCATCATTTATAACAGGGTTCTTGGCCTCAGCAGAAAGCTTGGTAAGGTTGATAACCAGAGGAGGAGAAGGAGAAGGAAAATGAGAATGAGGAGGCTTGTTATGACGAAGGTCGATAACAAGAGGCTCAGAAGAGGTGAGCTCCCTCTGTTCCATCTTTTCAACAGGATGTTTAGCATGAAAAGAAAAATGAATGGTCAACGTCTGAGAAGATGAAGGACGAAAAGTATGTCTTTTGATCAGAATCACAAGGACATCATCTGGGGTTTCCTCTGACCTTTCTCAGTATCCATGGCCAGTACAACTTTTATGAATTCCTCGTTGTACATTCAGGAATCAGTACAATAAGCTTCAATACCCAGGAAGGGGTTAAGATCAGCGACCTCTTTTTGGACCTCTCTATTAACGTCTACATACTTGAAACATTGATGAATATTTGATGACACGATATTATGCTCATGCAGAAATGGTCTTCCTAGGAAGGCATTATATAAGCCATAATTGTCGATCACATAGAAGGTGACCTTTGTACGGAGATTACCGATTTGTAATTTCAGACGAATCGTCCCTAGGGGTTCACTTCTACCAGAATTAAGTCCCAGGATTGTCGTAATAATTGTGGAAAGATTATGCACGAGGATCTTCAGAGCATCTAGTAGAGTCTTTGGCATTATACTGAGTGCAGACCTAGGATCGGTCAGGATGCGGTCCACCTTCTTTGTATCGACATATCCCATAAAATAGAGGGGCCGGTCATGTCGATTATCTTTCAGCAACATATCATCTTGTGTAAAGGTGATATTTGACATCAGCTCAATCACTATATAACAATGAAAGCAGGTCATCGGCTCTTCGTCTGGCTTCTTAAGGAGTGTCAGACAAGTGTCGGCTTACATCAAAGCTTCACTCAATATTTCTTGAGTTTGAGACATAGGAGTTCAAAGATTGATAACCTTGCTGGAGTATTAGCCAATTGAGAAAATATATTAAAGTTATAAGGCTTTTCATGTCCAAGAGGTGGAATCTTCTTTAATACTTTATCGAAACGGACAGGCTATTTTCCTTTGTCGGCCGCCGTTGATTTGGAAGGAGTTGGTCCCACTAGAGGTGATGAAATCGATGGAACATTAATAGCAGGAGAAGATGATGCTAGAGGAGCCTCTGGAGCTGGAGCTGGGCTCTTTTGACCTTCTGAATAGTTTCTCAGGTAAAGTCTCCCAGACCTGGTACCAGTTAAGGCTTTTTCTTCGGATACAGGTTCGAAGGACACCATATTGCAACTCTTTGTCCGAATCTTGCTTTTGGACAACATTCTTTGACAAGACGAAGAGTCTGTCCAGAAACCCAAACCAATATGAGATTGATTGTGTAAAAGGCACAAAAAAAGAGGTACAAGAGATCCTTTTCCATGATTCAGGCTAGGAGCCTTTTGTAGATCATATCCCATCTTCGTTATGAGTTCACGGGATTGTTGACTATATAGATGGAAGGCTGGTTGGTAATTGGCCTCTAGCTTTGGCAGCGTTATCTCAGAAGAAGAAGAATCTGCCACCAAGGTGAAGGTAGCAGTTAAAGGTGGAAGACAATGTTCACCCAATGAAGTCATATGACATGACTTATATTTAGCTGCTTTCTTGGACTTTATGGATAAAGAAGATGCTTCAAAATTAGCCACCAAATCAGGATGGATCCATATAATCTCTCCCTTATCGGTTCACAAATGAACAAGACCATCAGTTCGTGCAGGTAGGAGATTGACAATCTCTAGAGTAGCTTTCGGGATAGGTATGACTCCATCCTGCATAAGTTGAGCAGGAAAATCGCTAAACTTTAGAGAAATGACGTTAGTAGTTACAGTCTTCTCATCTTGTTGAAAAGTGATTGTGCCGGATTTGATCATCTCTTGGATTTTCCCTTTGAGCACATAACATGTCGATTCGGGTGTCCAATAAACCTGTTATAGACACAATATTTAGGATGATCAGTTTTACCTATTTCCTCTGGCCGCTTTGCATCTGGCAGCTGAAGTTTATTATTCTGGATCAAGCAATCAAAGATGCTCATGAATCATCTCCTTCGAAGGAGTATTCTTCTTTAGGACATGGTACCCTTTGCGGTGGTGTCGTTGGAGTAGGTGTTGACTGACCTATGTTGACGACTAGAGCTTCTTTGCCTTTAATATTGATAGCCAAAGTCTCTTTGCTTTTGTTGTTATTCTGACGGCCACCGTCGTTGGATGTATTATGTTCATCTATGTCAAGATTATGCATCTGAATGCCTAATTATTTGAACTTGTCGGTACTTTCTTCTGCTGCCTTGGCATTTATTATGAAGGAAGGCCAATCCTAAAATTGTGTAGAGCCAGTCCATATACTAATTATAGGCAACAAGTTTGATTTGCATGTGTCTATAGTCAGAGCATCTCGAGTTTCCAGAGGCATTTTGAGTGCCGTACGACAGAATCGTTCAATAAAACGTTCAGTAGTTTCATTATGTCGTTGTTTCAGTTTGATGAGGGCTGACATATTCATGTCATTTGTTTCCTCATAAAATCTTTCCAAGAATATTTGTTTGAATCCAGAAAAGGAGGTTATACAACCATCTGGAAAACTACGGTACCAGTCATAAGCTGTACCAGCTAAGCATCCTACAAATACTCTAGTGAGTAGAGTATCATTTGGATGAAGTTGATCGGCCATTACCTCAAAGTGGTTGAGGTACTGGCTTGGGGATGTACTGCCATCAAACAGCATAATGGTAGGAGGTTTGTATTTGGGTAAAAATTATAATGCCCAAGTCCCAAAATATGTAGGACTAGGAACATAGACATGCCAGCTGTATACATACGAAGTACACTCCAATATATGGTAACCTCATATGAATACATAAGCTGTAAAATACAGTAGAACCAAAACTAATCTCATCCACACAAAATAAATGAATAAAAGATATCATATGTGAATTGTCTAGATACAATATGTTGGGCGGAGGCAAATCCACTACCAACAAGTAAAAGAAAAATACATGAAAAAAGAAATAAATTTGGCGAACGAAGCAAAGACGATCCAAGTGCAATCATCCTCGAAGAAATAGCGATGATCACGACTAGAGCTAGAACACCTGCGAAAGATAAGAGCACACACCTTACGAGATAACCAGGTCCTCAGAGGGACGTAACAAGGCACATAATATCATGCCATGTAAACTGAATAAATATTGCTCAAATAAATAAGTCAATTGAATTATAACATGATCCAATACACACCTATTGAACTAGCATACCATCCCCCCAACCAAACAAGGACAGGAGATGGTAAACTAATTCACGGTGACGTATCTTTCCATGCTATGAATCCAATATGATATTCGGACCCCAACAAGGTTCAATACCTTCTCATCGGAGTAGTAAGTCATACCTACAACCAAACAAGGACAAGATGTGACGAACTAATCCGCGACAAGTTATTATTTCAAGCCACGGTCAGATACAAGCACCCAAACCAAAAGTACTCGTACCTAACGGATAAAGGAGCCTAACCGTTCTATGTGAAATATAGTTAAGAACAATCCTTTCTACGCATGGGCCCTGGCTAAATAGGATCGGCATAGTCCTCTCTTGGGGCACCAGAGGCCCAATGTAACACCCAATTTTCCAGATGAGGGTAATTTTGAAATTTTATAATTATAATTATTATTTATTGATAATTATTTCATATTATGATTTTTGGTGATTTTTAATCATTTTTAAACTATTTAAAATTATGACTTGTGATTTTAACATTTTACTATTGTTTGGTTTTAATTTCGAGGAATTTGTCACCCCCAGTTTTCAGGAACAGGAGTATTTTTGTCATTTTGTATTTTTGAAATATTTTTTGAAATTTATTTTATTATTTATGATATTGTTTTGGGGTTATTTGAGTCGGGTTCGAATTTCAGCTCAATCCGACTTGAAACGGGGACCCGGGGTAGTGTTAACTTTAGTGGACCCACACATTAGTTAGCCATGACCCACATGACAGAAATATTTTAGTTAGAGGTTAGACTAATTATTATGGATAAGGTTAGTGTGATTAGAGACTTTAGAATGACTAATTTAGCCCCAACCAATTAGCCCTTTCCTAATACTAATAGAATAGGTTAGTGGGGGCATTTTGGACCTTACCATAATAGAACAAATAGCCCCATATGGCCAGCCACTTTGGGAGAGGATATGCTCAAGTTCATTTCATTATTCTCATCCACACTCTCTCTCTTGTTCTTCCTCAAATTTCTAGAGAGCAATCCCTAGCAATTTCTCCACCAAATCCTTCCATTTTGCCACCAAATCTTCTTCTTTCCTTCTCCATTCTAGCCAAGGAGGAAGCTACCCAAGTTTGGGAGGATTCGGAACTCGTTCGTGTCCTTTTGGAATCTCTGCGTGTCGGTGTCGCTCCTGGAAGGCTTTTCTTCGATTCGATCTACCGGGAGGTATAAATCCCTTCTCCTTTTCATTTCCTTATGCATATAGGTCTATTTTGAACCCATAGGAATGACCCCCATGGTAGTATCTCCATTTGTGTCCATTTCGTGTCCATTTGGAGGTCATAGGAGTGTCCTTTGTGTTGTGGTTGTGTCCATGTGGGAAAACCCCAAATTTGGACACACTATGTGTTGTTGTTATGTATGAATGAATTATTACATATTTAATCTCATATTTTTTGTATTGGAGATGTGTTCTATAGTGTCTCATATATATATATTAGTGTAGAGAGTGAGTTCTTGATATATTATGTTATAAACTTGTGTTCTTTTGTCTCAAACTACCCAAATTCGTCATAATTTTATCCACGTTTTTAGTAGCAATAGCAACTTAAAAATGTCATAACTTTTAGCTTAAAACTCCGATTTATCTCCCACTTTTTTAAAAGAACCGTATCGAAGTTAACTTTCCAAATATATATATTTTAATAAGCCAAATTTTTTCTGTAACTTTCTGTAGAATTATTTGAGTGTTAGATGTACGAAAGACGAACGCGTTTCGGTATTTTCGCGATTTCGGGAGCTTCCGGACACGAAAATGTGATCCGTTTGAAGTTTCGGAAAGCTAACATGAAGTACTATAACATACTTTAATCTTAGAATTTAGTGAATGCCCAATTGGTACAGTATTGGTTTTAAGTAAAAGAGTGACTATACGATATATGCATTTTGTGTAACCTATGAGCCTATGTAGTATGGATATTAAATGAATATAGAGTATGTAATGCATGATATGTTAGATGAATGAAATGATATATATATGATATATATCCTATTTACATTAATGTATATATATGGTTGAATGCAAGCATGCAGGAATGCAATTAATGTAATATATGTAAGCAATGCATAAATGCATGAATGAAAGAATGATATACAATTCATGCATGAAAGTATATAATGAATGCTAGATATAAATGCAAGGTATATATGTAATGATAGATATGAAAGCATAATGTATAAATATTGTAAATGCAATATCAGATTTTACATGTAGACATAGAACCAATTCATAGCTGATATTTAGATTGAATGTTAGTTCATTTTAGGTTGTTCGAACACTGAACTGTCCATGTAAGCATATATACCTTCCTTTTCCTATTGCCAAGCCAATTTTAGTTTTCAATATAGTGGAATGTCTATGAATGTAATGTTAACCTTCAACCCCTTAATTCGAAATGTTAGTTAATTTCATTATTAGACAATGCATGAGCTGTATGCATATGGGATATTGGCTTAATGGCAGATTTCAGATAACATGGTTTATTTTATGTTGTTAGTTACACCAGTTTATGGGATAGCTCACTTTAGTTTATATGTAAATGTGGAACTAAACTGAGAATGAACTTCACCCTCTGCACAAGGACACCCCACTCTATATCAACCACCATGCCATGTAACCCTTCTCTAAATGATTGCTATAATATATATAGATTTATGTAAAGTATAGATGCATGTTAGTTATAACTTAAATAGTCTCTACTCTAATGTATATAGATGTATACTTGTAGCCATGCATGTTAAGTATAATACATGTGTAAAGTAGATGGGTTAGCTTTGTGCCATGTGTAGTATAAACTCATAACTAGTGTTGATTTCTCTTTTCATGTACACACACACACAGGTTTCCCACCCTCAAGTGACACTCTCATGTCACATGACACACACACACATACACTTGAACACATGCACTTTCATTCTCCTTTTTTTCTATGGATATGTGTACACACTCACATATATATATATACATATATGCATATTAGACTCACATTTTTAATGTATCCTACAAATATATGAGTGCACTATATTATATTAGATACATTTATGGACATGTGTGTATATATGTGAGATGAATATATAGGTATCCTATATATATTATAATATGAGGGTGTATTATATTTTAGATATATATATTGTTATGTATATGATATGTGAAATATGTGTGATGTGGACTATAGGGCATACGGCCTATGTGTATGATATGAATACACCAATATTGTGTGTTGGTAGTCTAGTATGACTTGTGATTGGTGTGTGATTGCTAGACTAGGCTTGGTTAGGCCTAGTGAGACTTGTTAGACTTGTTTGGCTTAGGCTTGACCTAGTTTGACCATTCTAGTTGACTAGAGTTGACCGAGAGTTGACTTTGGTCTAGTTTGACCTAGACAGCATGTAGATGCATTGTAGCAGTCTATTTCCTTATTTTAGACATGTTGTAACTTGTGTTGCTCTGATTAGGAGACGGACACCTCTCCTCATGCAGTACATTTACTTCAGACATTCAGATATGAGCCGAGTACATTCTCTGATTGTTTCATACTTGTCATGAATTATATTCTCGCTCTACATTACTTTTACTTGATGCTGTCACGTTATCATCACGGATTGGTACTATACGGATCTCTTCTTGGGATGTTATCCCCCTTAGCGGGCGCATCGGATACTTTATGACATGTGTTTCATGTACATCATGTATTCCTTGCTTCTGCGTTATTCATGTACACTCATGTTCTCTCATATTCTTTCATGTACGTTGACGTACTCTCATGTTCTTTCATGTACGCTCATGTTTCCTTATATGTTTCTTGTATAACCAAAACATCATGTCCGTAACGTAACTTGAATAGATCCTTGTGTATTGATTGTGGGTAGGGTTGAGTATAAATGGTCATGTGATTTACCCATCATGTACACTCTGTTACTTCCATGTTTTATCATGTACAACCTAAGCCAATTATATGCCATCTCGTATTCTAAATCACTAGTCACTTACAGTTCTTACTTATCATGTATATATTTCCAGTTATCAAATATCTCTCCTGTTTTCATGTACATCTTCTTACAGCGTTTTATGTATCTTACTCTATTACCTGATTTATATTTCCTGACATGATATGAACTGTATGAGATGTATTGTGCTCGCTCCCGTCCTGACTGGACCTGTTGAAAATTTTACAGTGGATGATGAGGAACCTGCACCCTTACTTGGAGTTTGCCTAGTTGACACTCGCGACCTGGACCCCTGGGGAGGTTCAGGCAGCTGCTCTGGATGATACCTTGTATAGTGTAGATAGCTTAGACTGTTCCTTCTTTTCATGCTTAGTTGTTGTCTTTATTTTCAGAGTTGTATATTTTAGAGATGATGAGACTTGTATTCCATTTCTGTTGTACCTCAGTTGAGGATTTCTTATCTATTTCCATCATGCTACATTCTACCTTAGATTGTGATTGAGTTGTACCTCGGTGTTGGCCTCCTTCTGGAGAGTATATTTCATGTTATGTAGTTATAGTTCATGACCTAGAACAGCGTTCTACCGCCGACACTGCGACGTAGGCTGGGCGTTGTTACGTTCTCGTACCCTCACGGTGGGTGCGGGTCGTGACACATTTTTAGTGGTGGCCCATGCAGGTCGAGTTTATGTAGTGGTATTCGAACTAGAGTATCACTACAGCCTGCAGTAGGATTAGGATATTTTGGAGGTACTCAATCACATTAGGAAAAACTCTTAATCAGATTCCTTTTTGTCAAAAATTGTTGCTTATTGACTTTCCTTGAATATAAACTATCCTCCTTTGAATTTTTTGCTTCATTCTCAGAAATTGCTTCTTGTTTGATCAGTTTTCATGATAGTTATGAAGACACGATCTCATCGCTTCGGTTCGGGGGATACTATCGAGAGGCTGGCCACCTCTCGTCATGTTTATCAGGGCCTCGAGACCGCAGCTTCTGTTGTGCCGACTCAGGTTGGCGTTTCTGCTACATTGGAGGTGCACCTCTATCTGTACAGAGATTTTCTCCCGTCATTTCTGATTTCTCTCAGCAGCGGTGATTCATGCAGCATCAGCAGCAGACCAGGGAAAACTAGCAGGGCGAGCTATCGTCAGGACAGTCAAGGATGCGCAGACCATTGGAGATCTTGCTGCAAGTTCCGTTCTTCTCAATTCCATTCCCGCAATTGTCTTTTATAATTACCTTGAAATCCGATTCCATCTGTTCCTTGTTGATTGATTAATTTTGTCATGTTACTCTTTTGTTGTGTTTGTTTTTTTTCTTCTGAGAAAATCATATAGGCTAGGTCGCCTAAATCATGGGATCTATAATCCTCGATAGTCGTGTTAGTTGGCATAGTGAGGACATCTAGTCAGATTTTGGATGTATTCTTGGGTATGGAAATTTAAGGTTTTCGCCGTCACATGCGGTAATGCAAAAATTTTAAATACCATGAACCTAGAGGTACGTACCTTAGTCAAGAACTCTGTGATTATCGTAGCCTTGCTCACTAGCATGATGAAGACTCGGGACAACATGATTTTGGACAGACGTATATGATTAACAGATTGTATCTTGAGAAGGGTTAAACATCATACCCTTTTGATTGTTATAAATGACTTAGGAGTAGGGATATTTAGTTTTGTAGAGCTTATTCATAGGTAGTTCCTTCATAGTATAATGGTATGATGACTTGTAGAGTGTCTGTACCCTAGAGGTGATAGTTAGCACTGGTGTTAGAATAGCAATCCATTGCAGATAATTCTCCTGTTATCTATAATACCAACCAGTTACACATAGGATGTTAGTATGCCTTACATCCTTGATTATTATTACTACTTTCCCTTACCTTTTCCAGTGAGGCACCCATGACCAGAGCCTGCCTTTGAGTATAGTTGTAGTTTCACCTAAGACCGAGAGGTCTATTTGCATAGATAGATTACAGATGATATTGGCATATAGGATATAGGTTAGTTGGTATCTATAGGCCATTGTTGTATAGGGTTATAAACATGTTGTTTAGCCTATACTTGGTTCAGTTTTTCATTTTAGTTAAGTTCCCTTCGTGTTGATCACCTTTATAGGCAGTGTGCAGACCCTTCACTAGATACCATGTCCCCTTGATTCAGACCATTCATCCTTAGCCTAGTTCTAAGCATTGTTTTAGACCCTTATAAGTTTAGTATGCCTTTACCCTTGGTTGATCAGTCATGTATATATATAGATGATATACTCAGGATATATGTGATGGGTTGTTGTTCTTGAGCATATATATATATATATATATATATATGTGGTATTTGGTATTCATGTGCTTAGCTTGTAGGTATTTAGTTATAGGTGACTTGATAGGATTGGGAAGTTAAGAGCTAGTCTATTATAGAGTTTCTTTTTTGCTAAATTTTAGTTGCTAACACCTAAATAGCTAGCATAGGTAAAACCTTAAGAAGTTGACCAGTTGATGACCAAGTACTTGGATGTTGAGAAATTGACTAGTGATTGACCCTTGACTATGTTTGACCTAGAAGGGGGTGCGATCATCTTAATTTCGAGGACAAAATTTTTATAAGGTGGGTAGGATTGTAACATCCAGTTTTTCAAATGAGGGTAATTTTGAAATTTTGTAATTATAACTATTATTTATTGATAATTATTTCATATTATGATTTTTGGTGATTTTTAATTATTTTTAAACTATTTAAAATTATGACTTGTGATTTTGACATTTTACTATTGTTTGGTTTTAATTTCGAGGAATTTGTCACCCCCAGTTTTCAGGAACAGGAGTATTTTTGTCATTTTGTACTTTTGAAATATTTTTCGAAATTTATTTTATTATTTATGATATTGTTTTGGGGTTATTTGAGTCGGGTTCGAATTTCAGCTCAATCCGACTTGAAACGGGGACCCGGGGGTAGTGTTGACTTCAGTGGACCCGCACATTAGTTAGCCATGACCCACATGATAGAAATATTTTAGTTAGAGGTTAGACTAATTATTATGGATAAGGTTAGTGTGATTAGAGACTTTAGAATGACTAATTTAGCCCCAACCAATTAGCCATTTCCTAATACTAATAGAATAGGTTAGTGGGGGCATTTTGGACCTTACCATAATAGGACAAATAGCCCCATATGGTCAGCCACTTTGGGAGAGGATAGGCTCAAGTTCATTTCATTATTCTCATCCACACTCTCTCTTGTTCTTCTCCAAATTTCTAGAGAGCAATCCCTAGCAATTTCTCCACCAAATCCTTCCATTTCGCCACCAAATCTTCTTCTTTCCTTCTCCATTCTAGCCAAGGAGGATGCTACCCAAGTTTGGGAGGATTCGGAGCTCGTTCGTGTCCTTTTGGAATCTCTACGTGTCGGTGTCGCTCCGGGATGGCTTTTCTTCGATTCGATCTACCGGGAGGTATAAATCCCTTCTCCTTTTCATTTCCTCATAAATATAGGTCTATTTTGAACCCATAGGAATGACCTCCATGGTTGTATCTCCATTTGTGTCTATTTCGTGTCCATTTGGAGGTCATAGGAGTGTCCTTTGTGTTGTGGTTGTGTACATGTGGGAAAACCCCAAATTTGGACACACTATGTGTTGTTGTTATGTATGAATAAATTATTACATGTTTAATCTCATATTTTTTGTATTGGAGATGTGTTCTATAGTGTCTCATATATATATATTAGTGTAGAGAGTGAGTTCTTGATATATTATGTTATATACTTGTGTTCTTTTGTCTCAAACTACCCAAATTCGTCATAATTTTTATCCACGTTTTTAGTAGCAATAGCAACTTAGAAATGTCATAACTTTTAGCTTAAAACTCCGATTTATCTCCCATTTTTTTAAAAGAACCGTATCGAAGTTAGCTTTCCAAATATATATTTTAATAAGCCAAATTCTTTCTGTAACTTTCTGTAGAATTATTTGAGTGTCAGATGTACGAAAGACGAACGCGTTTCGGTATTTTCACGATTTCGGGAGCTTCCGGACACGAAAATGCGATCCGTTTGAAGTTTCGGAAAGCTAACATGAAGTACTATAACATACTTTAATCTTAGAATTTAGTGAATGCCCAATTGGTACAGTATTGGTTTTAAGTAAAAGAGTGACTATACGATATATGCATTTTGTGTAATCTATGAGCCTATGTAGTATGGATATTAAATGAATATAGAGTATGTAATGAATGATATGTTAGATGAATGAAATGATATAAATATGATATATATCCTATTTACATTAATGTATATATATGGTTGAATGCAAGCATGTAGGAATGCAATTAATGTAATATATGTAAGCAATGCATAAATGCATGAATGAAAGAATGATATACAATGCATTCATGAAAGTATATAATGAATGCTAGATATAAACACAAGGTATATATGTAATGATAGATATGAATGCATAATGTATAAATATTGTAAATGCAATATCAGATTTCATATGTAGACATAGAACCAATGCATAGCTGATATTTAGATTGAATGTTAGTTCATTTTAGGTTGTTCAAACACTGAACTGTCCATGTAAGCATATATACCTTCCTTTTCCTATTGCCAAGCCAATTTTAGTTTTCAATATAGTGGAATGTCTATGAATGTAATGTTAACCTTCAACCCCTTAATTCGAAATGTTAGTTAATTTCAGTATTAGACAATGCATGAGCTGTATGCATATGGGATGTTGGCTTAATGGCAGATTTCAGATAACATGGTTCATTTTATGTGGTTAGTTACACCAGTTTATGGGATAGCTCACTTTAGTTTATATGTAAATGTGGAACTAAACTGAGAATGAACTTCATCCTCTACACAAGGACACCCCACTCTATATCAACCACCATGCCATGTAACCCTTCTCTAAATGATTGCTATAATATATATAGATTTATGTAAAGTATAGATACATGTTAGTTATAACTTAAATAGTCTCTACTCTAATGTATATAGATGTATAATTGTAGCCTTGCATGTTAAGTATAATACATGTGTAATGTAGATGGGTTAGCTTTGTGCCATGTGTAGTGTAAACTCATAACTAGTGTTGATTTCTCTTTTCATGTACACACACACACAGGTTTCACACCCTCAAGTGACACTCTCATGTCACATGACACACACACACATACACTTGAACACATGCACTTTCATTCTCCTTTTTCCCTATGGATATGTGTACACACACACATATATATATATATACATATATGCATATTAGACTCACATTTTTAATATATCCTACAAATATATGAGTGCACTATATTATATTAGATACATTTATGGACATGTGTGTATATATGTGAGATGAATATATAGGTATCCTATATATTATAATATGTGGGTGTATTATACTTTAGATATATATATATTGTTATGTATATGATATGTGAAATATGTGTGATGTGGACTATAGGGCATATGGCCTATGTGTATGATATGAATACACCAATATTGTGTGTTGGTAGTCTAGTATGACTTGTGATTGGTGTATGATTGCTAGACTAGGCTTGGTTAGGCCTAGTGAGACTTGTTAGACTTGTTTGGCTTAGGCTTGACCTCGTTTGACCAGTCTAGTTGACTAGAGTTGACCGAGAGTTGACTTTGGTCTAGTTTGACCTAGACAGCATGTAGATGCATTGTAGCAGTCTATTTCCTTATTTTAGACATATTGTAACTTGTGTTGCTCTGATTAGGAGACGGACACATCTCCTCAGGCAGTACATTTACTTCAGACATTCAGATACGAGGCGAGTACATTCTCTGATCGTTTCATACTTGTCATGAATTATATTCTCGCTCTACATTACTTTTACTTGATGCTGTCACGTTATCATCACGGATTGGTACTATACGGATCTCTTCTTGGGATGTTATCCCCCTTAGCGGGCGCATCGGATACTTTATGACATGTGTTTCATGTACATCATATATTCCTTGCTTCTGCGTTATTGATATACACTCATGTTCTCTCATGTTCTTTCATGTACGTTCATGCACTCTCATGTTCTTTCATGTACGCTCATGTTTTCTCATGTGTTTCTTGTATAACTAAAACATCATATCCGTAACGTAACTTGAATAGATCCTTGTGTATTGATTGTGGGTAGGGGTGAGTATAAATGGTCATGTGATTTACCCATCATGTACACTCTGTTACTTCCATGTTTTATCATGTACAACCTAAGCCAATTATATGCCATCTCGTACTCTAAATTACTAGTCACTTACAGTTCTTACTTATCATGTATATATTTCCAGTTATCAAATATCTCCCCTATTTTTTTGTACATCTTCTTACATCATTTCATGTATCTTACTCTATTGCCTGCTTTATATTTTCTGATATGATATGAACTGCATGAGATGAATTGTGCTCGCTCCCGTCCTGACTGGACCTGTTGAAAATTTTACAGTAGATGATGAGGAACCCTGCACCCTTACTTGGAGTTTGCCTAATTGACACTCGCGACATGGACCCCTGGGGAGGTTCAGGCAGCTGCTCTGGATGATACCTTGTGTAGTGTAGATAGCTTAGACTGTTCCTTCTTTTCATGCTTAACTGTTGTCTTTATTTTCAGAGTTGTATATTTTAGAGATGATGAGACTTGTATTCCATTTCTGCTGTACCTCAGTTGAGGATTTCTTATCTATTTCCATCGTGCTACATTCTACCTTAGATCGTGATTGAGTTGTACCTCGGTGTTGGCCTCCTTCTGGATAGTATATTTCATGTTATGTAGTTATAGTTCATGACCTAGAACAGCGTTCTACCGCCGACACTGCGGCGTAGGCTGGGCATTGTTACGTTCTCGTACCCTCACGGTGGGTGCGGGTCGTGACACGTAATCAGTAAGAGCATAACGTTCCGCAGAACGTCAGTGGCCATCAGTAATCATGTGGTCATCAACCCCGTATCTCAAGCGGATCTTCCGGGTCACAAGGAAAAGTGTATCGAAGCCCATACGCTAAGGAATTGTCCTCCCCGCCCAATGCCTACTATGTTGTATCCACAACAGAAAACTGCTATAACTGCTAAGTCAAACTAAGCATGCAACCTCTATTAGCGGTTATTCCTATCGTACGGCTTATACGTACTGGTGGCCAGCCAGTCACGTACGTCCGTGTTCTACATGCGACACACAACTTTGTGGTACAACGTGTCAAGGCTAATGAATGCAACACACAAGGTGGTCCCTTAAATCTAGGTTTAATGTGTAAGAAAAATAATACATAGCAGAAAATATAACTAAACAGTAAGTTCTAACAGGTTATGCCATGTATCATAATTTATTTTGTATAAAAAAATAATAAATAATGCATGAAATATGAGCTAAAATAAATAAACAGCAAATGGCAAGGTGTCTTGCCTGTTAGGACGTCTGGTGTACTGCAATGATCCAGGTGACACGAACTGCGACATCGGTGTAAAAACTATGCAAGGTGACTTCTGATGGTGGCACAGACAGTTCCATTGGGTCCGAAAGGGTCAAATTAGTTAGGGTTGACATAGAGTAGGCTTGAATTGACGAGGGAATAGGAAGGATGGGATTGGTCTCGGACAGAAGGATAATTAAAGGAATTCGATAAATAATATATATAATTTTAGAAAATATCTACAATATTTGGAAACTAGATTTTATTAGTAAAATAAACTTTTAGGAATAATACATTGAGAAATCGAAATCATTTTGGGCTAAACTCTAAGTTTCGTTAAATAATATTTTAGCTAAATCTATATTCTCAAACATAGTTTTAGATAGATACCAAAAATAATTATTTAAGGCAAACCTAATTTGAGTCAAAAACATCATTGGATTTGCGGGTCAAAATATTTCTAAATAAATATTAAAAATCTCAAAAAATTTATCTAGGGTTCTAAAACTATATTTTAATATAAAGGCCAAGCCAAATATAATATTTGTATATATATTTTTGAAAGCTTATTATACCTAATTATACAAAAACCAATTTCTAATAGTAACTCAATTAACCATAATTCTTAGTCAATAATTAAAAAATATATAAAATAATATTAATAGTAATGATAATAATAATACATAGTATACATATGAACATATAATATTAATTAGTAAAATTAACTATTACTAATAAATACTTATACTGTGAAATCAGAAATAACATAATAATAATAATAATAATAATAATAATAATAATAATAATAATAATAATAATAATAATAAATAACAAAAAAATAAAATGAAGTAATAAGAATCAGTAGTTCACCTCTTTCGAGGAGACCAACCAACGGATTAATAAGTAAAGAAACCAAAAAAAGGCTTAGAGAGGGGAAGAGAGAGAGAGAAAGAGATAGATCGAGTGAGCGAGAGAGTAAGGGATGAGCGGTCGGACACTGAAGGAGAAGGAGACGAGCGCGGAGAGGTGGAGCGGCGGAGCCGTGAGCGGCGGAGGAAAGACCAGGGAGGGGAAGACGAGCAGCGGACCGGCGCTGCACTTGCGGAGGCGGAGACGCAGGGAGACAGCGCTCGCGGAGGCGGTGGCCGCGGTGGTGGCGAACGCCATGGGCGGCTGCGAGGGTTTTTTCGGTAGAGACGGCGACTAGGGTTTAGGGCAAGGCTGCTCCGGTGGACAGCGGGGACGATGGGAGCACGGCGGATCGCCGGGTAGAGGTGGTCGCGGTGGGCGCGTCAGTTGGGTCGGTAAGACGATGCGCCAGCATACGTCGGAGGGGATGGAAAAGCGACGCACTGGAGAAGGAGGAAGGGCACGGGGTCGGTTGGCGACGCCGGCGGGCTTGGTCGGCTTGGCGGAGGTGAGTGGTGATAGGTTTTTTTTTGGGTTTTGGTGGTTGACGGTGGTGATGGCGGTGTTGGTCGTGGTGGCCGGGGTTTGGTTGGTCATGGTGGCGGTGGTGGTGTGGGCAGTGATGTTGGTCTGGAGGTCGTGGGTCGAGGAGCGGTGGAGCTGTACAGGCGGAGGCCGTGGTGGGGTCGGGGGTCTGGTAGTTACGGCGAGAAGGGGTTTTCGATGGAGGGCTGGCACGGGTGCGGGTCGACAGGGTAGTGATGATGGTTGGGTGGACAGGGTGGAGGCCAGGGAGTGGTGACGATGGCGGGGCTAGGCCGAAGAAGTCAGGGGTTTCAATAGTGGTGCTATCAGTGTTGGTTTGGCCGAGGGCTCAGGGAGTCGGGGTGTCATGGTGGTTGACGGTGATGGAAGCGATGGTTGTGTACTGGCTGTTGCGGAAGGCTGGGGTTTTAGAATAGGGTTAGATTAGGATTTGATGATGTCGGGGTGTGTCCGACATGAGAAAGGAGACGATTTGCCTGTAAATATGGAATAAGAAATCTAACACCGACACGATACACGGATTGTGGATGAAATATTGTTGAGAAATAATGAATAATAGAAATTTGGAGGAGTACCTGCCTTTTATAGGATGTGGGAATTCTCAATTGGATAAGGATTAGGAAAAGATTTAAATCCCCTTTTAGATAATTTACCACTTAATTTAAATCAAATCAAAATTACTATCCAAATCAAAATCAATTTAAATATAATTGAATTCCATCCTTAGTTTAAAATCAAATAAAATAAATTCAATTCAATTATAGATATTAATTTACTATTTAAATCAATCCATAAAATCAAATCAAGATTTAAATTGCCATAGAATTTCAAAATATGTTTTCCAAAAATACTATAATAATAATTTCAAAAATACATTATTATTTACAAATAAACTTAATAAATATTTATGAAATATATTTGTATGCACGAAGAATATTATTTATTATTAATAACTGTTTTTATGAAAGACTTTTTATAAATAAAATAAATAAAATAACGTACTTGGAAATGTTGGTATGATAGCTAAAATAATTATTACATATATTATTTTGAAACCATAAAAATGGAAAAAAAAATGTTTTTCTAAAAATGTGTACGCTCGCACATATTCGCACTCGTCGAGCAATTACAAAAAACGAAAATTCGCGTGCGATGTATAATACAACTACGCGACGTAATAAAATAAAAAAATTAATACCAAATTTATAAATAATAAAAAAATAGTAGAATTTTAGGGGTTTTACAGAAATTAAACTTCCTTCCACTCTATGGGATAAGGTTGTTTAATCCCAAGCTTTTGTAGGCCATCTTTCTGTTTGAAGACTTCAAATTGAGTACGCAAAAGTTTTACGACCTCATTAGCATCTCCCACTGGTTGTGGGGCAGTGGACTGATTTGGTATGTTTGGAGGAGGGACTACATGATATGCACCAACCCCAACACCAGATTGACTTGGAGTAGCCTGGATTGGTACTAAAGTAGTATGAGGAGACTGTACCCCCAGACCAATGTTGACGAGAGCAGATGTCGTTACAGGTTCTTGGGTTGGAATCAGATTCGCAACCGATGGAACCGTATGTTGTGTCATGATCACAGCATGTATGCTTGACATCATTTCGGCCATGCTCTTCAAACTGGCCTCCAATACAGCAATTCTCTGCACTTGACGGTTAGAGCTATATGCATCTTGATCCTTATTAGTGACATATGCTGTCACTTCTCTGGCAACTGAAAAAGAACTGGTAGAAAAGATGGTCCGCTTAGAACTTTCACTATTGGCATCCAAGTTATACAAGGAACTACCCCCAGGACAAGGGATAGGAAGGTTCCTTTGACTGAAGGAATCTTGGTCAAAGTCAGGAAGATTCCTTTGATCGATTATTTCTTAGTCAAAAAGAAGATTTCTTTGTCCGATTGTTTCTTGGTCAAAGGGAAGATTCTTTTGACCAATTGTTTCTTGGCTTCTTGATCTGGTGTGTCGGTAGACCCCTTCATCGGACTCACGGATCCGATCCAAGTATTGTTAACCGGGTTGCGGGATGCATTGCATCTCGGACGCTTTCCACTCCAGTGCTTCGGGATATCATGTTGACAGAAGCGTACAACAATTCATCTTCGTCTATTATCACTGTTACAGGAGTCTGAGAATAGTTTAAATGGTCGAAGACAGACCGCTTGGCTGACTGGTAGCAACATTTGATAACTACCTCGTGGTGATGATTACAGAGATGTTCTTGTTGTGGAGCAACAAATGGATGAGACGGCCTTATAATCTTCTGCTTCTGTGCAAGACGTTCACGAAGATCAGTTACAACAACAGGACGAGAAGAAGTCGGAGGGATATATTCCTTGATAACATTAGAAACATGATTTCGGTTCTTGAGATGTCCTGTACCCTGAGTGTGCAAGGAGGTGCTGAACTGATTGGCATAGGTAAAAGGCTTATTGACTTCAGGAGTCTTCCTCTGGCGCAAGTTGACTGCTGGCGCAGACTATGACTGGTGCGTATTATGATTTACTGAAGTTGCTCTTGACTGGCGCCTGTTAAGGTAGGCATATAAGTCAGATAGGTGCGCCACTTGTGTGTCTGTTTAAGACACCAACAGATTTTCTTGTTTGGACCTTGAGATGCGCAGGGTTGGCAGATCCTGAATTAAATTCTTAAGAGTATGTAGGGGGCCTGTTTGTGCTGCACACCCTGTTCCTATGTGAACGTCATGGCACAATTGGGTAGCAAAAAGTTTCTTTTGAACAGAAGTTACTTTCTTGCCAGAGATTTGATTGTCTCTGTCAAGATGAATAAAGTTTCTGCCCAAAAGAGCTTTTGTACTGATTGGCGCAAGGGCGCAACCAGAAGTATTTTCCGCCGAGTTAAGGACCGAGGAAGAATGAGGAAATACCAAAGAGCGTGTCTCTTTGTTCTGTGCCAAGGCAAAAACCAGTGTACTCCCAACAAGTTTCAGACTTAGGGCGGAAGATGGAGTAACTAAAAAGTGTTTTCCCTTGTTCTACGCCAGGACAGGAATAGGCGCAGCTTGCATAGAATAAGCCCAAAGGGCACTTTTCTTTATTCTGATTAGTTTTCTCACTTGACAGGCTCTTCTGCGAGTTCAGAACTAGAAAGAAGAGGGAGTAGCTAAAGGGCATTCCCATTTATTTTGTGCCAGAGAGGCAACAGGTGCAGGTTGCACAGAAGCAGTGATTGGTGTTGTCGAGGACTTAGGAGTCCATATGGTGCACGCCTTGTTCTTGGCAGTCATAGTGGCGCACCTAGCACCCCCAGCACTAATCATGGCTTCATAGGCTATTTGGTCGACTTGTACTACCAAGGTCTTCTGCGTCTTACCGATGGACGCGGTATCACATTGAGTTGTCACTTTCTCGTCGGAGGAGAAAGTCGTCCCCAGCAGAGTCGCCATTTTGTTTGCAAAAATAAAAGTTTGATTTCTATAAACAAACAAAGAAAAAAAGTACAATAGTACATTAATTTCTGGTGAAGCACAACTATAGGAATCTAATCAGAAGACGATCACTTTATCCCTTGGACGATGTAATATTGAAGACACAAGCCTTTGGAGAATGTAACAGTACTTTAGCAGGAGATTATGATCATTAGTGATGCTTTAGAACTGATTTGAAACTCTATTTATAGAGTTATGAAATAATTATTTTCTAAGTTGCGCGCATTCTGAGTTGCACGTCTCATGTCCAATTGTGCGAACGGTTACTTTAACTGTTGGTGACGTATGGCATCTTGTCAGTAAGATGCATGTGGTTGTGGGCAGTGTAGTAGACACGTTCTTCGAAATTAGTGGCATGCATGCCACATCATCTAGCTTCTGGACAAAAATTGATCAAGTGGCGCCAACTAGCTAGGTTATGCCAGCACAACTTAATAACTAGCGCCTCTGACTCAGTCTTCTGTGCTATAGAAATTTCTTGCGCCCTTTGATAGCTTGCGCGAGCTAGCTGTCAGCAATTAATGCTGAAAAAATCTTCTTGAGCGTTGCATTGCTCAGGATTAGAAGAGATATTCTCCGACTTCTATGTTGTCAGTAATGATGGTTACCGTTACAATTTTTCGAGGAAACTTGCCACGTGGGGACCCGCGCACTTTGATATGGGCGCAACTTTGGTCTCCTGCAAGTCAATGACTAAGCGTTACTTGATGCTGGCACCTTTTTGTTAGTGGCGCCTATTCATTTTTGAGCTTCTATATAATCAATAAGACATTTTCCAACAACTAAGTGAAAAGAAACAACAGGAATTACTCAAGAAGTCAACAAAAAAGTTTAATTAATTCATAGGATAATAAGAACACAAAAGCAATCATGTCATGAAAGAAGATAGCATGGGAGCAATCATACTAAAAAATCTTAGGGAAACCTATAATCTAATTGTGGATGTAGCTCATATTTTTATTCCTCAATTGTTTGCAGGCTAGCAATGTTACGACTAACCTAGATACCACCATGAATTTGCATACTTTGCGAAGAGTCGACCTGTATGGGCTGCCGCAAAAACATGTAACGCTCCAATCCCAAAATACGTAGAACTAGTGTTCGTAAACATGCCAGCTACGTATTTAACCAGACTCTAGTTTGACTCAAATATGTATACGCTATGTAAATCAAAGCATGTGTCCATGTAATCATAATAACATCTAAAAACTCACTAAATTTTTATAAAAACTAAATAAAAATAACTTTGGAAGATAGAATGAGAAGGCATCATCAATCAATACATGAAGATCCCGAAGTTGTAGCTCCCACTATGCCTATATCAGATCTTAGTAATAACTGAAGAGATCACCAGGTCCTCATAAGGGATGTAGCAAGATACATAAAAAAATGTCAAATGTAACAGTATAATATATGCAGAGAAAATAAGAAATAGTCGTGAAAGAATCAACTAAGACACAAGGAGACTAAGACACAAGGAACCTAAGACATAAGGAACTTAAGATAGTAGCATGCCATACTAGAAGTGGCTAACAATAAGTCAAGTAAAACCTATAGACTATAGTCAAGGCAAGCACTCCCAATCTATAGTATCTCAATTATAGTCAATGCAAGCACTCCCAATCGAGATGGTCAAGTAGCCAATTCTAGTATCTAGGTCAAGTCAATCATAAAGATCCTAGTCAAGGTAAGCACTCCCAATCTATATAATATCACAAGTCAAGTCATAGTCAAGTCATGTCAAGTCATGTCAAGTCAAGAGAATATTGGTGTAGGACTAGATGACTCCATCATGAGATACATATGAATACGAAGACCAATATGACAAATAATAAAAATAGAGCAAAAATTAGCTTTATAAATATAAGCTAAAAATAAGATAAAGTAAAACTAGAAATAGGATAAAGCAACATGGATATATCAATATGAAGAAGAAAAAAACAAATAAGTAAAGAATATGCATATAAAACATACTGAACAAGTTGGCAAGGTATACTTGCCTGGAGTTTTGTTCAATCTGTACTGAGACTGAGGTACCCAATGTCATATCCATGCCTAGGCACATGCTACCGTTTACAAGTAATCTATCAAATCCCAAAAATACAATCAAGAATCAACACACTAAAATAGAAATATAACTAACAACTTCCACCTAGAGACTTGGGTCGCCCGAAGTAGCATATCACCGATGTTACCTAAACCATTTATTAATTATACCTTCTAGAACTAGCTTATACTTGTAGTGCCCCGCTCCCGTTGGGGCAAAGTACATATAATAGGCTCATGGCAAGTCAGACATGGTCGGGAACATAGATAGCTAGTCTGAATCAGCGACGAGTTTGGTATACGAAACTATGGCATAAATAAAATCGATTTGGACAAATGACATGAGTACCGTTCCAACTAATGGATCGGCTAATGCTGAAATAAGTCCTAGATGAAGTAGACTGTGTCTTGGTAAGTGAACTCTAAAGAGAGCGATGCAACCGATTTGCTGTTTATTTTGTTAGTTTTCTTGGCTTTCTGAATGTTTTGTTGCTTGGGTTTGATAAGTGTGCTTTTGCGTCAATTTTTGAATACGTCTTTAAGAATTTTGAAGGAAGGATTGAAGGAGGGATTCTAATTCGATGCTCGTACCATTGCAGGAGTTCGTGAAACTGACTTGACCGTCGCGAAGCGATCTCCTACTCTTTGTGCAATCTCCTTAGGTGGGTGGTTCTTCGGCCTCTTCTTTTCTACTCCTTCCTGCCAACAAATTCTTAAAGTTCAACGTTCAAATCGATGATGCTAACTAGATGTATTCTTTGCCACTAAGATCAAGAAGTTGGAATAATTATATCAATTTAGAGAAATTAACCCTGAATTTATAAGTTTCACACCAAAAAGAGAAAAGATAAATTTCTAGGAAAGAGATAGAATTAATTCATGTTCTGCAAAACATAATGAAGAAACAATGGTTGCGGTATATTACGCCTCGAAGAATTTGGTGCCTATAGGACGCTAAATCAGAACATACGGTTTCTGGGAAAAGAACTCTTACACGAGTAGAAATGATTATGTTGTTTAATACTGATCGCGGTATGCAATTTACTTTATTTATATTAAACTATTCATACATTTGCATGGTCATGGACGACTTATGCACAAGGTAAGCATTCTTCGAAATGGTACCCGGGATGTTAGGACCGAATTGACCTAGAAGGAAATTATGGAATCGTGCTTTGGCGCGAGGCATTGCGAGACCTCTAGTTAGGCTCGCAACCTGGACTGGTAGGGCACGTCGCAATGCTATGTAATTATCCTTTATGGTGTCAATATCACCAATGACCGCATATAAGATAGATTGCATGCTCACCTATTGTCTTGTGCAGGTGGTAAGTATTATATCTATTTTGTGCATGAAAGGAGCACGGTCGTGATAAGATAAGTTAAGGTTGGTTATGTTGTTTACTGCTTTAAAATGTGCCTTCGATATGAACTTCAAATCAGATAGTTATAAATAGAAAGATCACTTCGTATGCTAGAATCCTTAATAAGCAGTATCGGTTTAGACAAGTGGGTTTGTCCCATCCACTAGCAAGTGTGCTAACCCCCAACTCCTCATGTGACGAGCATGCTGCGGAAGATCGAGCCTAGAATGAAGCTGAAGAACGGAAGATGGCTCGAAACTCTCCTATTTTGGAGTATTTTGAAGCCCAATCAGATTGAAGGCTTTTGTTCAAATGTATAAGGGGGCATGAATGTATGTAACGACAAGGATTATTTCATGGCAGCTTGTCGAGAGTTTTTCTATTGTGTTTTCAAAAATGTAGCCGCAATGGCATATGAAATATAAAATGACCTTGCACATACTTTGCAAATTTTGTGAATGAAAAGCTAAATTTCTTTCTATTATGCATTTTCAATTCTCTGTACAGTTTAATTTCAACTTGTCGTCTCAAAAGAATTTTCGTGTGCACGTTTTTGCCTTGTACAAGTCCAATAAAGACTTGTACGACATCATACCCCGGCTTTATGGATCAATGTATCTCGAATCAAGACAAGGACGATCGATATGGCGAGTCGTGGCATGACAAGTTGGTATCAGAGCACGGTTCACACCTCGGACCTTTCAAAAATATTTTCTTTTAGATGATGCTGTAAGTTTTCAAAAAAATTATGATTTTCGACATATGTGGCAATAATCATTCCATACAGATAAGCCCATAGATATTTTAAAAATACTAACGGGTTTGCTCAATTTTGTGAGAATGCCGAAGAGAGTGGGCATTCCCGCTGTCAACGCCATGTTGGTCAGTACGGATAGCACAAAGAATGCGACACCTAGCGAATCTGCCATTGAGCGATTACTGCGCCTCACGAAAGTCCAATAGCTACAGGAAGAGATGCAGCAACAACAGCTGCAAGCACAGATCCAGGCCCAAATCCTTGCCTAACAGAAGCAGATGGAGGCACTGACCAGGCTCGTGGGCACCACAGCGACCCAACAGAACTCGACGATCACAGCATCAAAAGAAGAAGTACAACCAATAACGACGAAGCATGTCTTCCTCTTCTCTGTTTAAGGTGCCCGAATTCAAGAAGATGAACCCGTCTGACTTTAACGGCCGAGCAGAGCCTGACAAAGTCATTGGGTGGCTAGTAAAGATTGAGGGCCTGTTCAATCTCCTCAACATCAAGGGGTCCAAGAGAGTTGGGTGTGCAGCCTTGCAGCTAAACTTGAGGGACTACGACTGGTGGAAGGCAAAGAAACATGAGCTCCACGAAGCCAACCCCAACACCAAGATCTCGTATGAAACATTCAAACTGGCCTTCCTCGAGCAGTTTATTCCCTGTGCCATTCATCGACAGAAGGAAGACGAATTCATGTCCTTGAAGTAAGAAAATATGTTAGTTGAAGATTGTGATATAAAGTTCATAAAACTTGTGAAGTTTGCCGGGGCCTTCCTGTAGAACAAGGAAGCGTGGTGTGAGCACTTTCAACCAGGCATAAATGATGATCAACAACGGGATGTTATGAATCAAAGATCTCCGACCTACAAAGAGTCTTACAATGATGCCCTTGATAGCAAGCGTATCTTTGATCGAGCTTCGCAAAGGATAGGGTCAGACGTCCGTAAGAACTTCAACAGGCGTCCTCACGATGCGGGAGGATCTGTTGTGCCAAAGTGCCAGAATACGTTCGAGTATCAGGGGCCTCATCCCGGAATATTGTGCTATCGATACGACAAGATGGGACATATGGCGATCGATTGCCAAAGGTAATGCTTCAAGTGTGGCCAGCTAGGCCACAAGGCGATAGATTTTCGAATGGGGAGGGCAAACCAATATCCACCAAGGAATGTCCAAACTCAGAACAGGGTGCCTCCCTTCCATGGCTCAAACAAAGTTCCCATAAACCCACAAAATCACCAGAGGGCACAAGACCGAGTCTATGCGCTGACTCAGGATGAACCATTCACATCTGATATTATTGTGACAGGTATATTACTCTATAAAGATATGCCTGCTAGAGTACTATTCGATTTGGGTGCTACGCATAGTTTCATATCTACCTACTTTATAGAAGAAAATAAAAATTACCCATGCAATTATTAGATATGAATCTTAACGTTAGCACTCCATCGGAAGTAGTAATGCTTGCCACTCAAATTTGTACAGATGGTTACATCTACATCGGAGGGAAAAATCTGTCCTTGGAAGTTATCGTCCTTGACATCAAGGAGTGCGATATAATCCTCGACATGGATTGGTTGTGTGCATGCCACGCAACTATCGAGTGTGCAGAGAAGATAGTGGTGTTCTGCCTTCCTGGCAAAATTGAGTTCTCATATTCGTGTGGAGCAGTGTCAAAGACGACAGTGGTGATATCGACGACTTCGGCAAGGCGCATGTTGTATTCTGGTTGCAGTAGGTACCTAGTATCAGTTCGAGACACGAGAAAAGAGACTGCAGGCACGGTGCAGACTGAAGTCGTGGAAGAATTTCGATATGTGTTCCCAGTCGAGTTGCCAGGGATGTCGTCGGATCGAGACATAGAATTCAGAATTGACACCTTTTTGGACACTCGATCGATATCTAAATCACCCTATCGAATGGCGCTGACGGAGCTGAAGGAACTGAAAGCACAGCTACAAGAGTTGCTAGATCGTAGATATATTCGCCCTGGAGTCTCCCCGTGGGGTGCTCCAGTGTTGTTTGTAAAGAAGAATGATAGATCGATGCAGCTGTACATCGACTATCGGGAACTTAACAAAGCTACGGTACGAAACAAGCACCCGTTGCCGAGGATAAACGATTTGTTTAACCAGTTGCAAAGGACAACAGTATTTTCCAAGATTGATCTTCGTTCAAGCTACCATCAATTGAATATCAAGTCCGAGGACATGCCGAAGTCCGCTTTTCGAACTCGATATGGTCACTACGAATTCCTAGTCATGCCTTTCGGCTTGACAAACACTCATTCCGCAATCATGGATCTGATGAATTGGGTGTTCTGACCATTCATAAATAATTTTTTTATCGTATTTATCGATGACATTCTCATATATTTGAAAAGCAAGGACGAGCACGTGGATCATTTAAAGACAGTGCTACAGACTCTGTGTGAACATCAACTTTATACTAAATTAAGTAAATGCGAGTTCTGGATGAGCAGTGTGATGTTCCTTGGGCACCTTATTTCAGCTAAAGGTATTGTGGTGGACCCAAAGAAAATTAAAGCAATAGTTGAGTGGAAGCGGCCTACCTCGGCAGGCGACATCCGATGTTTTTTCGGCTTGGCAGGCTACTACCGAAGATTTGTGAAAGACTTTACCAAGATTGCGTCGACTCTGACTCGCCTCACCCAGAAGGGAGTCGCATTCAAGTGGAACGACGACTTTGAATCTAGCTTTCAGGAGTTAATCAAATGGCTCACTTCAGCTCCAATCCTTGCACTTCCGGATAGACCAGAAGGGTTTCAGATATTCAGCAATAGCGATGTATCGAGAACTGGCTTGGGAAGCATGCTCATGCAAAGGGATAAGGTGATTTCATTTGCTTCAAGACAATTAAAGCAACATGAGAAGAATTACCCTACGCATGATCTTGAGCTAGCGGTGATTGTGTTCGTGTTAAAGTTATGGCAGCACTATTTTTATGGTGTGGTTTACAGCATCTATACGGATCATAAAAGCCTCAAATATATTTTTGTCCAACGGGACTTGAACTTACGGCAGCGGCGTTGGCTCGAACTCATCAAAGACTATGATCTGACTATCGAGTACACACCGGATAAGGAAACATTGTAGCAGATGCTCTGAGCAGAATGTTTGCACGGTGCCTGGTTATCATCCATGACATACAGCGAGACTTGGTAGAAATGGGCATCGAACGCCGAATTCGATACCGTGGAGCACAATTGTCCCAATTGTACCTTGAGTCAAGCTTGTATAACAAAATAAAGACTGTACAGGAGGACGACCCATTCCTGAAGAATATATGCTGATTTCGACAGGAAAGGCGGTCGACTTTGTGGTGGACGAGGGCGGAATGACGCAGATGAAGGGGGAGAATATGCGTGCCAGACCATGTCGAACTTATAAAATAAATTATGACAGAGGCCCACTATGAGAAGTACTCGTTTCATCCTGGAAGTACCAAGATGTACAAGGACTTGTGCTCGACCTTTTGGTGGCACGGCATGAAGAAAGATATGGTAACTTTTGTGTCATGGTGCATGGCCTGTCAACAGGTGAAGGTCGAGCACCAAAGACCAGGTGGGGAGCAAAAGAACCTCGACATTCCAGTATAGAAGTGAAATAACATCTTTACTGGTTTTATCGTGGGCCTTCCAAAGAAGTCGCAGGGAAATTAACCAAATCTGCTCATTTCTTTGCTATCAAAATAGCATGGAGCGTCGATCGGTTAGTTCAAATCTATATCGATGAGATTGTCCGACTCCACGAGGTACTTGCCACAAACATTTTAGACAGAGATGGGCGATTCTTGTCATGTTTCTGGACGAGTCTGCAAGCGACGATGGGCACTATGCTGAACCTTAGCTCCGCGTACCATCCGCAAAACGATGGCCAGACAGAAAAGGTAAATCAAATCCTCGAGGATATGCTACATCTGTGTGCAATTGATCTGAAGACTAGTTGGGACACATATTTGTCGTTTGCGCACAACAACAGTTATCAATCAAGCATATAGAAGGATTCCTACAAGGCACTTTACGGGTGGAAGTGCCGATCTCCTATTTGCTGGGACGAAGTTAGGGAGTGACAGGTGCTCACGCCAGAACTATTCGAATAAGCCGTTGAGACGGTCCGCATGATTCAAACTAGGCTCCGTATTGCTCAGAGTCGACAGAAAAGTTATACAGATACTCATCGACGACAGTTAGAGTTCTTTACCGGGGACCATGTGGTTCTGAAGGTGACGCTGATGCAGGGCATCATGCGATTCAGAGTAAAGGGTAAACTAAGTTTGAGATTTGTATGCCCCTTCAAGATTCTCGAAAGAGTAGCGGCAGTTGCTTACAGGATTGAGCTACCTCGTGTCTTGGATGAAGTGCCGACATCTTCCACATCTCCCAACTTTGGAAGTATGTGCATGACCAAAGTCATGTGGTTAGCTTCGATCAATTGGAACTGCGCGCCTATCTATCATACTTGGAGGAGCCCGTACAAATTTTGGACCGTAAAGAAAAGATCCTGTGGAGCCGATCGATGTCCTTGGTTTGTGTACTCTGGCACAACTATTCAGTTGAGGAGTCGACGTGGGAACTAGAGGCAAAAATGAAGGAGAAGAACCCTTCATTTTTCGTCGACGAAGGTCAGACCCTTGTTCTTATGTTTCAGGACAAAACTTTTTCTTAGTGGTATATTATGTAGTGCCCCGCTCCCGTTGGGGCGAAGCACTATGTAATAGGCTCATGGCAAGTCAAACATGGTCGGGAATATAGATAGCTAGTCTGACTCAGTGAAGAGTTTGGTATACGAAAACCATGGCATCAATAAAATCGATTTGGACGAATGATATGAGTACCGTTCCAACTAATGGATCGATTACTGCTAGAATAAGTCCTAGATGTAGTAGACTGTGTCTTGATAAATGAACTCTAAAGAGAGTGATGCAACCGGTCTGCTGTTGGTTTTGTTAGTTTTCTTGGCTTTCTAAATATTTTGTTTCTTGGATTTGATAAGTGTGCTTTTGCGTCGATTTCTGAATACGTCTTAGGGAATTTTGAAG
This sequence comes from Iris pallida, assembly GCA_029216955.1. NCBI lineage: Eukaryota > Viridiplantae > Streptophyta > Magnoliopsida > Asparagales > Iridaceae > Iris > Iris pallida. The sequence continues at coordinate 4,277,804 of JANAVB010001998.1, read as the reverse complement.
GACGGATTGAAGAAGGGATTCTAATTCGATGTTCGTGCCATTGCAGGAGTTCATATAACTAACGCTTGACAATCGCGAAGTGATCTCCTACTCTCGGTGTAATATCTTTAGGTGGGTGGTTCTTCGGCCCCTTTCTTTTCTACTCCTTCCTGCCAACAAATTCTTAAAGTTCAACATTCAAATCGATGATGCTAACTGGATGTATGCTTTACCATTAAGATCAAGAACTTGGGATAATTATATCAATTGAGAGAAATTAACCCCAAATTTATAAGTTTCACACCAAAAAGAGAAAAGATAAAGTTCTAGAAAAGAGATATATTTAATTCATGTTCTACAAAATATAATGAAGAAACATTAGTTGTGGTATATTGCGCCTTGGAGAATTTGGTACCTACGGGACGCTAAATCAGAATGTACGGCTTCGAGTAAAAGAACTCTTGCACAAGTAGAAATGATTATGTTGTTTAATATTGTCCGCGCTATGAAAATTACTTCATATATATTAAACAGTTCATACATTCGCATGGTCATGGACGACTTGTGTACAAGGTAAGCTTTTCTTGAAATGGTACCTGGGGTGCTGGGACCGAATCGGCCTAGGGACGTTATGGAATTGTGCTTCGGCGCGAGGAATTGCGAGATCTCCAGTTAGGCTCGCAACCTGGACTGGTAGGGCGCATCGCAATGCTACATAATCATCCTTTATGGTGTCGATATCACAAATAATTGCATATAAGATTGATTGCATACTCACCTATTATCTTATGCAGGTGGTAAGTATTATATCTATTTTGTGCAGGAAAGGAGCACGTCTATGGTAAGATAAGTTGAGATTGTTTATGTTGTTTACTTTTTTAAAATGTGCCTTCGATAAGAACTGTAAATCATATGGTTCTAAATAGAAAGTTCACTTCGTATGCTAGAATCCTTAATAAGCAGTGTCGGTTTAGACGAGTGGATTCGTCCCATCCACTAGCAAGTGTGCTAACCCCCAACTCACCAGGTGACGAGCGCGCTGCGGGAGCTCGAGACTAGACTGAAGCTGAAGAACAAGAGGCAGCTCGAAGCTCTTATATTTTGAAGTATTTTGAAGCCCAATTCAGATCGAAGGCTTTTGTTCAAATATATAAAGGGGCATGAATGTATGGAATGACAAGGATTATTCATGGCAGCTTGTCGAGAGTTTTTCTTTTGTGTTTTCAAAGAAGTAGCCGCAACGGCATATGAAATATAAAAATAACCTTGCACATAATTTGCAAATTTTATGAATGAAAAGCTAAATTTCTTTCTATTCTGCGTCATCAACTCTCTGCACTATTTAATTTCAACTCGTCGTCTCAAAAGAATTTTCAAGTGCACGTTCTTGTCTTGTACAAGTCCAATAAAGACTTGTACGGCAACACACCCCGGCTTTATGGATCGATGTATCTCGAGTCAAGATGAGGATAATCGATTTGGTGAGGCGAGGCGTGACAATACTAATCTCTATGATCATTACTTGTTAATAATATTTATCACAAGTTCTAGGTTTAAGTATTAAGTTTGTATCTCGTAATTCGTACATCAAAACCTATGACATGCAAATCGAGGCAAGTTGGCCAACAGTGAGGTTAAGAATCTTATTTTGAAGATCTATACAGTTCCACTATCGATTTTAGCGATATGAGATCACTGGAATCGACTAATCTCAGTTTAGACATACGAATTCCGAAATACGAACATAACAAATTAATTATAATTAATGATGATACCTATAGGAAATCTAACGGACATCGTCAGATGATGAAACAAATATCACTAACGTATCCAGAATGGTCATATTAGCTAGGATAGTCTATCTATAAGTCCAACTTTGGACACAATGGCAAAATGGTAAATTTGGGTCAAAACGGTATCTGGCGTCGAAACCGCATTGCACCGAAAAACGTACTAAAACTTACGCTCTCTAAAGTCATAAAACTATATGTCTACAAATTATTTTGATGATACAAACTCAAGGTATGTCCAGATTTGAATTTCAATGAGTCGATCATAAAAATGCCCGTTTAATAGAATCGTAGGGCCAGCAAAACGACGATCCTATCAACTATCTCAAAATCGGACCAAACTTGGCTCACATGACCAAAAAATTATCACGAGTCCAATGGCGCAAGTTTCGTCATGATGTGACCCGCATGTACAAACTAATGGATTAATTTAGAAAATTATCGATACGAAATTTTTTTACGGATACGTATCGAATTCGTCGCACGGACACAACCAATTTGAGTTTTGTCGTATGCTACACATCAGCGAAGTCCATATGCACCTTTCGATGCAAGTGGTTCCCGACCAAGAAGTCTGGTTTGTCGGGACGGACTCTGTATCGAAGAAATTTTAAGTTATGAAAACAGTTTTTTGTGGTTTTTGGAACGGGTTTTATTTACAACTAATGAACAGAAAAATTACAAATAAATATTCGTTGTTAAGTCGTTCATATTGGTTCTTTAAAATTTAAAATTCTCGATATCCAGTCCAAAAATTGGCTTCTAAAATAGCATTTTCGGACGGTTTTTATATCCAAAATTTTGAGTTTTTTTATTTTGGAACACAATTTTCTCGCGTACTGTACAATTTAAATTATTTTACTTGAAGTGAGTTAAAGAGGGTTTGGTTGTCTACATACAGAGAAATCTATTTATGAAAAGGATGGACGATATGGGAGATACGATGACGCGAAGTAGGCATCATCGACTGCAACTGCTGTTGTTGTTGCTGTTGCACTTGCTTGTGCACTGTCGCACGGAGCTTCTGCGGTGTTATTGCTGCAAAGGCGACCGTCCGGATTTTCGGCGAAGGTGGCGCTCGCTCAATGATGGTGGCAGGTCGGCGAGGGGTGCGCACATTCTAGGTTTAGGGTTAGCATTTCTTTTTTAATCATTATATTTATATATAGATATAGGGAAAGTGTGGTTTCTGAGTCGCGAGTTGGCAGTTGGGGTTGGCACTGTTCTGAGGGACAGTGCCAGGGTTTTTTTTAATCTTTTTTATATATTGTTTTATCTTTTCTTTATAAAGAAATTCTTTCTACATATCTTGAAATCCAAAAAAATATTTTAAAATAATTTTATATTTTATATTTTCCATAGAAAATATTTTTGTACACAATATATATATATATATATATATATATATATATATATATATATATATATATATATATATATTATATATTTATACATATCTTGAATATATATATATATATATATATATATATATATATATATATATATATATAATTCGGCGCTCGTATTGCAATGGCACGAGGGGGGCTCTCGGCTGGGAGGCCCGGGATCGAGCCCCCCTCCACACCAACCCGGCTGGGTGGCAGTGGCCACGGGATTGTGCGGGAATGTCCGAATACCAATATATATATATATATATATATATATATATATATATATATATATATATATATATATATATATATATATTTATATATATATATAACAAAAAAGCATTTTATTGAAAGCTGAAATTAGCTCATGAAGAGCGTTACAGACGGGTACTGGGCCTAAGACAAAAGGGCCCTGAGCAACAGGTGAAAAAACATGCAAAAAATTACAACCATTATGAAATTTCACAAAAAGAAATTTCCAAAATATTCAAACAAGGCAGCTGTCAGGACCGTGTGGGCGCGAGGCCCTGGGAGCACCCCTCCCGAAGCGAGCGGTGCGCGAGGTTTTTTTTTTTTTGGGAAAAAGGAGGGTAATCCTTTTTTTTTTCAAATAAGAAGATTTGAAATTCATAACGGTTCAGCCCCTCGTGAATGGGCCCGAGCCCCAAGGGGGGTTGACTGATGTGGGCACGAGGCCCTAGAGGCACCCAGCCCAAGGCTGGGACGCGTGGCCCGATGTGGGCGGGACACGAGGACCTCGCCCCCCCCCCCCCCCCCCGCGTGCTGGGTTGCTGGCGGGAAGACCGAGGAGGGTGGGGGGGCACCGGCGGGGGCCGGCCCGGAGGGGGGTTGGGGCTCCGACAAGGTCGGTCGGACGAGCGCGAGGGCGCGCAGACGTAAGCCTGTCGACGGCAGGCGACGACCACCCGGGCGGGGAGAAGCGCGCCGGCGAGGGGAAGGAGGGCGGGGAGAGCGAGCGGGGGCTGGGCTCCGGCGGGCGGGCCGTCCCAGAGCGAGGAGAAAGAGAGGGATGACGAGAGCGGTCCGCCGACGGGGCACGACGGCTACCGGGCGGCCATAGGCCTACCACCGGCACTGGGGGTCCTCCTGCACACGGCGGGAGGAACGGCGTAACTCGTAGCGGGGGGGGGGGGGGGCAACGAGATGACGTCCGGCAACGCTGGGAGGGAAGAGGCGGAGGCGGGGGCCAACGAGACGCCGTCGTCCGACGGTGCTGGGGGGTTGAGGCGAGGAACGCTCCTGGAGCAGCGGGAGAGGGGGAGCGCCACTGGGAGAGGATGGAGAGGAAGGCGGCCGCTTCTTCCTGGGGGTGCGCCACAGGGAGAGGGGGAACGACGAGAGGGGAGCCGAGGGGGGGGAGACGGCAGCCAAGAGAGAGTGGCGGCTATGGGGGACGCCGCCGGCCACGAGAGAGGAGCGGCGAGGGAAAACGCCGGAAAGGTGGAAGGTCCAGGCGGAGGGAGGCTAGGCTCCGGCTGAGGTCCGGGGGAGGGATCCGTGGGGGGGCCGACAGGGGAGACGCCCAGCGCCGTGCCCTGTGGCGCCGACTTCGGCGGCGGCGGTGCCGTGGGGGGTGGGGGAGGAGGTGGAATGGAAAGGGGGAGCCACTCGACTGGAAGCCCGGCCAAGCGGGCCCTGGCCGACCGGGGGGGCGGGGAGGGCGAGGGAAGATGGGGGCTCCGAGGGGGAAGAAGATCCCCAGGAGCGCGACCCGGCCAAGGGGGGCCGCCGGCCAAAAGCACCACCCGGCCAGGGACGGGGGAGGGACGGCGAGCAATGGGGGTTCCTCCGAGGGGCGGAGACCTGTGAAACCCACAATTTTTAGTAATATTTTTAATCATTTTAAATAATGTTTTGTTAAATAAAATTTTGTGTTAAAAATAATATTATTTATTATATTGGTTAATTCATGAAAATTATTTCAAGGATTTTTGATTGTCAACCCAGACCCGAACCCGGTTCAAACCAATTTGAGAAGAAAAAAAAAATCTTTTTATATTAATATTAGTTATATTTTCTAAAAAGGAAATTATTTTATAGCCTTTAGCCCAAATGCTTAATCTCCATTCTCTTAGGCCTATAACCCATTATTTAACCCATATAATTCATTTAAGCCTTAAGGCCATTTACTTAATCAGACCTTTAACCCAATAGTTCTAAAATCTTAAGCCCAAAGAGTTAAAGCCCTTAGGCCAAACCCACAGCTCATTTCCTTTGGGCCAATGCAAACTTTTTAATATAAAGTCCAAAACTTTCCAACCAAACCATTAAGGTTTCTTACAGCCAATGCATGGATATTATTTCTTAAGCTAATGAATGGCTTTCTTTAGTTAGGAAAGAGAGAAGCTTTAACTTTCTGTTGGGAGCTTTGGGTTTTTCCCAAACCGAAGGCTTATCGACTCTTCTCCCTGGACTCAACCGATGGCTTTTCCCCTCCCCTGGCCGCCGGCCATTATGGCTGAGACTCCTCCCTCTCCCTAAACTGGTAACTCCTAAACCCAATTTTCCCTATATATATATAGCTTCTCCCTCTCCATCCTCCATCACCATCACTTTCCCCAAATTTCTCCCAAACTCACCATTCTCCGGCGAATTTTCCGGCGACCCGAGCTCCGGATCTACCGTCGGCGACCCGACCGGTGCCCGACCCCCGATCCCGAGGCCGCCGCTCCCCGTGGCCGCCCGCCGCCGTCAGACGACCCGCACGGCCCATTCCGGCCGTCCGATCGCCGGCGTTCGCCCCGTTCGCCCCTGGTTGCTTCTCGGTGCTGACCCGCGTAGCCGTCTGCTCTGTCGGATTCCGTTCCCAAGCATTTCGGTTCCGAGCTTCATTTCGGGTTTTCCGTTGCACCTTTGGTTTGGGTAAACTCTAACCTCGAATTTAATTCCTCTGTCAGTGATGAAATCTGGTCCCCGATTCCTTCGGGAACTCGGTTTTTTCGGCAATATAATAATTACGTTACCAATTTGCTTTCCGAAATTCTTCGGAAATTGTTGCTGTTCTGTGATTTTCTGAAATAAAATAAATTCAGATTTTTCTGTGAATGTTCTCGGGATTTCCGAGAACTAACTCGAAAAAGTTTCTGTGTTTGAATTCTCGGGTTTTTCGAGAAGTTTTCGGGAATAAATTGGAGTTTAAAATTTTAACATAAAAAAATTGGTTTGGAGAATTTTTGTTCTCTGGGTTCTGTGTATTAATTCAAATTTCCGATGAGTTCGGAAATGTTTACTGTAGTTTATTTCTTTTGTAAAGAAATGGTATTTGATATATTTCGGGTTTTCGGGAAATTCTGTTCTCATTTCGGAATGCTGGATTGGCTTTGGAAAAAGACTATTTTATGGTATAAATATATATCCCTGGTTTGGGACTGTTTTACAGGAATCTTGGAAGCATTTCCCAGTTTTTGGGTTGACCAAAAATAGAGGGAGTGCTGCCGAATTTTTTGTAAAATTATAAAATGATTTTTGAAATGATTTTTAGTGATAATATTATTATTTGGGCGACAACCTTACCGGTCAATGGGCCCCAGTGAAATGCAAATGCACCGGTCCGTCCGGACGTTGAGGCAGAGTAGCTGAGTTTGACAAATGGACCAGAGTCTGAGACACCTATTATTTTAATTTAATTGTTAGTTTTATTATTATTATTTAATTGTAGATAATTTCGGGACTAACCTGTTTTCTCTTATTTAAATTTATAATTTGTAAGGGCATAAGCCCAGTTTCTATTAAGTGGTCTGTAATATTGTAGTGTAGCATTTTTACTTTATTTTCTGGGATTGTGGTACGCGTAGGAATAATTAAAATACTATTAAATTAAATAACTCATGATTTCCTCATCTTTAAGTAAAAGAAAATATATTTTTATATATAATTGTAGAACGTCAAAGTTTTCCAATAAATAGATAAATACCAAGTTTTGTACGTAATTTGATAAATACAAGTTTTTCCTGAAAATTGAATATAAATTGAATTTCTTAAATTCAACGCACTAGTAAACGTTGTGTTGTTGTGTTAGCTAATTAAATAACTAAAAATGATTAGGGTACAAATAGAGATTGTAATTAGATCATTTTAGTATTGTGATTCTGAGACAAATTACCGGAATGTAGGATTTCAAGGAAGAGCGTGACCTTTCGAATCCCGAAGTACAAATCTCGTCCAATTGGAATTTAAGGCAAGTACATTTTGTGTAGATTTACAATTGTCTTAGCAATCTTTTTATTGCATGTTTAAACCACTGTTCAAACACGAAACTCCTTCGGGAGTACTGATTATACTGTTGGGGACTGGGGGAGTAGTGTGGTGGATATGACCAAATCCAAACTTAGGTTAACTACTGTGTTAGCTTTTCCCTCTATCACAAGGGAACAAGCCATACCGTATCGCTAGGATACTACTGCACCCAAACCGGTCATATTCATTACCTATTCAACACTTTACTGTAACAATTGCAAAAACTGTTCTTTCTTCAAACTGTTTAAAACTGCAAGTTTATATTGTTAATGGAATTGTTTAATTTGCATGAATTGTACTTTGCTCCTTTCCTGACTGGATCCCCGTAGGTACTCCTGACGACTCAGAGCTGATGATCAGTAGTTACTACGATCCCGACCTGTACCCGACGGTACTTCCACCTGAAGAGGATGATGTGGCGTCAACTTAGATGCTACTTAGAATTTGAGAGTTTTAGTTTCTCTTTTTATTTCCAGTTTATGAACTATGTACTGAAGAACAATTTTTCGTTTCAATAAATGTTGTGGCAAACTTTTAGTTTCAAACTTGTTGATTTACCTGCAAATGGGGTTACAGCTTACTGCCGCCGTCTCATCAACGGTGCAGGCTGGGCATGATCCGATTCGACCCAAGTATTTGGGGACCGGATCGTGACATGTTTTTAGTGGTGGCCCATGCAGGTCTCTAATCAACAACTTAGGAAAAACTTAGAAACAATTAGGAACACTAGAACATCAAATTTGCCACAACTTAGGACTGATATTTTTATATTAAATATTTTTTTTATATAGACGGGTAGGATACCTTGCTTATGTTTGTATCCTAAACCTTCCAGAGAATGGCCACTAACAATACCAACCCTGCTGGAGATGGGATGTCAACACCTGACCATACCCCACCTCCCCAATCAAGTCCGGATCCTATACCTCGGCAGCTGGCCGATCGACCCCATAATACAAGGACGGATCCATCATCTTCTCGGACAGAGATGCAGCCCCCTGTGGTTTCGCCCACTCCAGCTGCCCCACCGGTGCCTGTGGACCCCACTGACCTCATAGGTCTGCTAAGAGGAGTGCTAGAAGCCCAGAGAACTCAAGCTGAAGCTCATCGCGAGCAGACGGCCATTATGAGAGAAGGTATGGAGAATGCCCATAACGTGGCAATGGCTGCACTGGAAAGAGGAGAAGTAGCTCAACAGAAACCAAGGCCTGCCAAGGTAAACATAAATTTAAGGATTAATTTATGTAATATTAGGGCCATTTAATTAATGGAAATTATATTGCCAAGGTGGGCAATATTGAGAGCTTTAAGAAGCAGAACCCTCGACCCTTCAAGGGAACCGAGGGAATCGTCTATGCTGACGAATGGCTCGACAATATGGAGCGTCTTCTGAGCGTCGCTCGACTTCCAGAAGACCTCAAGGCCGAAGCAGTGGGACTCCAACTGCAGAATGTAGCTAGCACCTGGTATCGGAATGAACCCCGACTCCAGGATAGGCAGGTTGATTGGGACACCTTCAAGAGGTTGTTCCAGAGGAAATTCTTCCCAACTTCTGAGATGTGGGAGATGGAGCGACAATTCCAGAACCTGAAGCAAGGCAATATGACTGTGGGAGAGTATGCGGCAGAATTCGGCCAGCTCAGCCGATTTGCTAAGAACATGGTGGCTGATCGTGCTGAACGATTCAAGTATGGACTTCAAGAGGAGATTCGCACTTATGTGATCTCTGGCGGAGCTAAGACTTATGAGAAGATTCTGGAGAGAGCCCAAGACATAGAGAAGAGCCAACCTGCCCGTTCAAAGAGAGATTATCCTGGAACTAGCAACTTCCAGGGTAATCAGAAGAAGCCCAACAATAGCAACAATAACAACAACCGTCCTCAGCACCAGCAGGCGAGGAACAATGATAGAGCACCTCAGAGGCAGATTCCTATCTGCGATTATTGCAAGAGGCCGGGACATCTAGCAAACATCTGCAGGAAGAGGCTAGGGCACTGCCTAGTCTGTGGGTCTTCCACCCATCAAGTGAAGGACTGTCCCTCGTCAGTTCACAAGGCTGGAAGAAATCAGCAGAGGGGACCTCTGCCTACTCAGCAGCAACAATTTGGGCAGCATCAACAGAAGACGGGGCGAGTTTTTGCCCTAACTGCAGAGGAACCAGAGCCGGAGCAGGAACCTAATACGGATGTCATATCAGGTTACATCTATGTACATTCTTATCCTGCATTAGTTTTATTCGACTCTGGTGCAATACACAGTTTCATAGCAACAAAGTTTATCTCTTCACACCACATAGTTACGGGCCTTAGCAAGAGGATTTGTAGGGTTATGACTGGAGGAGGACCCTTACCCATTATGGAGACCTGTAATTGCCCCATTACAATATCTGGCCATAAGTTTGTAGCACCTTTACTGGTGATGCCCTTGCCCAACTATGACATAGTCCTTGGAATGGACTGGTTGAGCAAGCAGCATGCGCTGATAGATTGTCACAGAGGATGTGTAATCTTCAGCCCACCTGGAGGGCCAGAGTTTGAATTCTCTAGAGCTCCGGAGGTTATGGAGAGTATTGTCTACTCTATTTCTGAAGAACCTGAACCTCCCCATCCTATCATAGCGGAATTCATGGATGTTTTCCCTGATAGTCTTTCTGGGCTACCCCCAGATCGGGACATAGAATTCACTATTGATTTAGTCCCTGGCTCTCCCCCGATCTCTAAGGGATGTTATAGAGTCAACCCAAAGGAGGCCAAAGAGATGAAGGAGCAGATCAACGAACTGAAGTCTCTGGGATTCATTCGAGACGGAGCTTCACCCTGGGGAGCACCTGTTTTGTTTGTGCCCAAGAAGGACGGAACGGTGCGGATGTGCATCGACTACCGGGCGCTGAACAATGTCACAATAAGAACAAGTACCCTCTGCCCCGGATCGATGACTTATTTGATCAGTTGAGTGGAGCCAAGGTGTTTTCCAAGATTGATCTCAGGTCTGGCTATCATCAGATCAAGGTCAGGAAGGAAGACATTCCCAAGACGGCATTCAACACCAAGTATGGGCAGTTTGAATTCTTGGTCATGCCGTTTGGTCTGACGAATGCTCCTGCTGTGTTCATGAACCTTATGAATAAGGTTTTCCATGAATACTTAGACCAGTTTGTCGTCGTCTTCATTGATGACATACTGATCTATTCAAAGACGAAGGAGGAGCATGAAGAGCACCTCAGGAAAGTTCTGGAAACTTTGAGAAAGGAGAAGCTGTACGGTAAGCTTTCCAAGTGTGAATTCTTTCTAGACAAAGTGGATTTTCTTGGCCATGTTGTCACAGGAGAAGGAATTTCTGTGGATCCTAAGAAGATAGCTGCGGTGGAGAAGTGGCCTACACCAAGCTCAGTTGCGGACATCAGAAGTTTCTTGGGCTTGGCGGGCTACTATCGGAAGTTTGTGAAGGATTTTGCTAGAATTGCTGAACCAATGACAAAGCTGACTCGGAAGAATGAAGAGTTCATCTGGACGGAGGACTGCCAAGCAGCGTTCGAGGAGTTGAAGAAGAGGCTCACTACTGCACCAATCCTTGCGCTACCCGCAGGATCCGGTGGTTTCACAATCTACAGTGATGCCTCTGGAAAAGGACTAGGATGTGTTCTTCAACAACATGGAAAAGTGATTGCTTATGCATCTAGGCAATTACGGACTCATGAGAAGAACTATCCCACTCATGATCTGGAGCTTGCTGCAGTAATCTTTGCGTTGAAGCTTTGGAAGCATTATCTCTATGGAGAGAGAGTGGAAATATACACAGATCACAAAAGTCTGAAGTATGTTTTCACTTAGAAAGAGTTGAACATGAGGCAAAGGCGATGGCTGGAGTTAATGAAGGACTTTGACATCGACCTGCAATACCACCCGGGTAAGGCTAATGTGGTCGCTGATGCACTTAGTCGATACCCAGTGGCGATGTTCTTAACCAAGGAGAGGCACCTGCTGGAGGACATCGAGAAGCTTGAACTAGAGATTGTACTGCCTGGACGGAAGGAACTGGATGTTGATTCTGTGTTGATGAAGTTGCAAGTGAGCTCGTATCTGATGGACAAGATCAAGGAGACTCAGTTTCAAGACGAAGCACTTTGCAAGCTGAGAGATCAAGTGTTGGCAGGAACACTTGAGGGTTTCTCAATTGCCAGTGACGGAGCTCTGAAGAATAGTACGAGGCTTTGCGTACCGTCTGGCGAACTGAGGAACGAGTTGATGAAGGAGGCGCATCAGTCTCAATATTCCATACATCCTGGAGCCAATAAGATGTATCGAGATATACGCACTATTGTCTGGTGGAGTGGAATGAAGAAAAATGTCACCAGGTATGTCGCTAGATGTTTGATTTGTCAACAAGTGAAGGCTAGTAGACAGAGACCTGCAGGACTTCTACAACCGCTGGACATTCCAGAGTGGAAATGGGAGCAGTACCCGTATTTGTTTGAGATCTGAGGTAATTTCTAACCCAACTCTTTAAATTTCGAGGACGAAATTTTCTAAGGAGGGAAGGTTGTGAAACCCGCAATTTTTAGTAATATTTTTAATCATTTTAAATAATGTTTTCTTAAATAAAATTTTGTGTTAAAAATAATATTATTTATTATATTGGTTAATTCATGAAAATTATTTCAAGGATTTTTGATTGTCAACCCAGACCCGAACCCGGTTCAAACCAATTTGAGAAGAAAAAAAAATCTTTTTATATTAATATTAGTTATATTTTCTAAAAAGGAAATTATTTTATAGCCTTTAGCCCAAATGCTTAATCTCCATTCTCTTAGGCCTATAACCCATTATTTAACCCATATAATTCATTTAAGCCTTAAGGCCATTTACTTAATCAGACCTTTAACCCAATAGTTCTAAAATCTTAAGCCCAAAGAGTTAAAGCCCTTAGGCCAAACCCACAGCTCATTTCCTTTGGGCCAATGCAAACTTTTTAATATAAAGTCCAAAACTTTCCAACCAAACCATTATGGTTTCCTACAGCCAATGCATGGGTATTATTTCTTAAGCTAATGAATGGCTTTCTTTAGTTAGGAAAGAGAGAAGCTTTAACTTTCTGTTGGGAGCTTTGGGTTTTTCCCAAACCGAAGGCTTATCGACTCTTCTCCCTGGACTCAACCGATGGCTTTTCCCCTCCCCTGGCCGCCGGCCATTATGGCTGAGACTCCTCCCTCTCCCTAAATTGGTAACTCCCAAACCCAATTTTCCCTATATATATATAGCTTCTCCCTCTCCATCCTCCATCACCATCACTTTTCCCAAATTTCTCCCAAACTCACCATTCTCCGGCGAATTTTCCGGCGACCCGAGCTCCGGATCCACCGTCGGCGACCCGACCGGTGCCCGACCCCCGATCCCGAGGCCGCCGCTCCCCGTGGCCGCCCGCCGCCGTCAGACGACCCGCGCGGCCCATTCCGGCCGTCCGATCGCCGGCGTTCGCCCCGTTCGCCCCTGGTTGCTTCTCGGTGCTGACCCGCGTGGCCGTGTGCTCTGTCGGATTCCGTTCCCGAGCATTTCGGTTCCGAGCTTCATTTCGGGTTTTCCGTTGCACCTTTGGTTTGGGTAAACTCTAACCTCGAATTTAATTCCTCTGTCAGTGATGAAATCTGGTCCCCGATTCCTTCGGGAACTCGGTTTTTCCGGCAATGCAATAATTACGTTACCAATTTGCTTTCCGAAATTCTTCGAAAATTGTTGATGTTCTGTGATTTTCTGAAATAAAATAAATTCAGATTTTTCTGTGAATGTTCTCGGGATTTCCGAGAACTAACTCGAAAAAGTTTCTGTGTTTGAATTCTTGGGTTTTTCGAGAAGTTTTCGGGAATAAATTGGAGTTTAAAATTTTAACATAAAAAAATTGGTTTGGAGAATTTTTGTTCTCTGGGTTCTGTGTATTAATTCAAATTTCCGATGAGTTCGGAAATGTTTACTGTAGTTTATTTCTTTTGTAAAGAAATGGTATTTGATATATTTCGGGTTTTCGGGAAATTTCGTTCTCATTTCGGAATGCTGGATTGGCTTTGGAAAAAGACTATTTTATGGTATAAATATATATCCCTGGTTTGGGACTGTTTTACAGGAATCTTGGAAGCATTTCCCAGTTTTTGGGTTGACCAAAAATAGAGGGAGTGCTGCCGAATTTTTTGTAAAATTATAAAATGATTTTTGAAATGATTTTTAGTGATAATATTATTATTTGGGCGACAACCTTACCGATCAATGGGCCCCAGTGAAATGCAAACGCACTGGTCCGTCCGGACGTTGAGGCAGAGTAGCTGAGTTTGACAAATGGACCAGAGTCTGAGACACCTATTATTTTAATTTAATTGTTAGTTTTATTATTATTATTTAATTGTAGATAATTTCGGGACTAACCTGTTTTCTCTTATTTAAATTTATAATTTGTAAGGGCATAAGCCCAGTTTCTATTAAGTGGTCTGTAATATTGTAGTGTAGCATTTTTACTTTATTTTCTGGGATTGTGGTACGCGTAGGAATAATTAAAATACTATTAAATTAAATAACTCATAATTTCCTCATCTTTAAGTAAAAGAAAATATATTTTTATATATAATTGTAGAACGTCAAAGTTTTCCAATAAATAGATAAATACCAAGTTTTGTACGTAATTTGATAAATACAAGTTTTTCCTGAAAATTGAATATAAATTGAATTTCTTAAATTCAACGCACTAGTAAACGTTGTGTTGTTGTGTTAGCTAATTAAATAACTAAAAATGATTAGGGTACAAATAGAGATTGTAATTAGATCATTTTAGTATTGTGATTCTGAGACAAATTACCGGAATGTAGGATTTCAAGGAAGAGCGTGACCTTTCGAATCCCGAAGTACAAATCTCGTCCAATTGGAATTTAAGGCAAGTACATTTTGTGTAGATTTACAATTGTCTTAGCAATCTTTTCATTGCATGTTTAAACCACTGTTCAAACACGAAACTCCTTCGGGAGTACTGATTATACTGTTGGGGACTGGGGGAGTAGTGTGGTGGATATGACCAAATCCAAACTTAGGTTAACTACTGTGTTAGCTTTTCCCTCTATCACAAGGGAACAAGCCATACCGTATCGCTAGGATACTACTGCACCCAAACCGGTCATATTCATTACCTATTCAACACTTTACTGTAACAATTGCAAAAACTGTTCTTTCTTCAAACTGTTTAAAACTGCAAGTTCATATTGTTAATGGAATTATTTAATTTGCATGAATTGTACTTTGCTCCTTTCCTGACTGGATCTCCGTAGGTACTCCTGACGACTCAGAGCTGATGATCAGTAGTTACTACGATCCCGACCTGTACCCGGCGGTACTTCCACCTGAAGAGGATGATGTGGCGTCAACTTAGATGCTACTTAGAATTTGAGAGTTTTAGTTTCTCTTTTTATTTCCAGTTTATGAACTATGTACTGAAGAACAATTTTTCGTTTCAATAAATGTTGTGATAAACTTTTAGTTTCAAACTTGTTGTTGATTTACCTGCAAATGGGATTACAGCTTACTGCCGCCGTCTCATCAACGGTGCAGGCTGGGCATGATCCGATTCGACCCAAGTATTTGGGGACCGGGTCGTGACAAGACCACCAGGCCGCTGCTGCTTCCCCATCTTATATTATATATATATATATATATATATATATATATATATATATATATATATATATATATATATATATATATATATATATATATATTTATATATATATATATTTTTTTTATATATATATGGAATATATATATATATATATATATATATATATATATATATATATATATTTATATATATATGGAATGAGGGGGGGCTCTTGGCTGGGAGACCCGGGATCGAGCCCCCCTCCACACCAACCCGGCTGGGTGGCAGTGGCCACGGGGTTGTGTGGGAATGTCCGAATACCAATATATATATATATATATATATATATATATATATATATATATATATATATATATATATATATATAAAGAAAAAAAAATATATATATATATATATATATATTTTTTTACATGGTTATGGCTATGCCCTCATTACCATAGCTAATTTGCTAGTTATGGTACGACTATACTAGCCATGCAATATTTTCTAGTCGTTATGCATAACCAATTTCAACCATGACTAAGGCTATTTATATAATAAAATATTGTTAAAAAATCCATAAAATTTTTATTGAAGCAAAAAATAAAACTTAAAAATTCTAGGTATTTATATTCTAACCAACTTATAAAAATTTTATTCTCGAAATTAAAAATAAGTTAGGAAGAAAAGGAATAAAGGAGTTCACTACAGACGAAATCCTTTATGACTAGTCGTACCGAGTTTTTCTCGAGAGGATGTAGGGCACGGTTAACAATAGGGTCCAAATTTGACGTCACACTCTAAGGCTAGAGTGCACTTGCTCAAGGCATTACCTAAATTATAGGAATCAAGTTGGCAGAAAAAATGTGTAGTCATGATCCAATTACAAAATTTATGAAATGGTCTTTCTCCCTGGAAATATAAAGGGTGTCAGTCACTTATGACTGTAGTCATGGATTTTCTAAGAAGCCTAGGTACTACCATGAAGCTATTGGATAATAATTCTATCTACTTAGTATGGCTACCCATTTTTTTCTCCATTCACAGTAGAATAGCTATAGTTGTATCACTCTATCATAGGTATAGTATTATCAATCTATATCATTATTATTGAAACTCTAGTCAGCTCCTAACAATCACTCATAATAGGCTCTATGTGTCCGATATCTAGACACTAATACTCGACTTAAAAGCTCACTGAAATCTATCTCTAAGGAACCTACCCGTTTATGGCTACCCCACATATCATAATTGCACCAATCACCTAGTTTAATTATACCCTATAATACAACTGTAAGGTTTGTCTAGTTTAGTCTTTAAGAGGTAGAAGGTAACAGAACCTAAGGATGGGTCAAGCAAACCATACCAATATCATACAATGGTAGGGTCAAACAAAGTAGAAGGTTTGTTGAAATATTTTCCAAGAACAGTATGGAGCCAAGCGAGATGCATAGGACGTAGTATATGTAAAACTGAAGAACCGTATATCTCCGTGATTAGGTCACGTGAAGTTACTGCCACGTCAGTGTGCATTTGGATCCAAATAACTTTCTTGTTCCATAATATGACGGATGGCTGCATTGCACATCTGCCACGCCAGATAATACAGGTTTTTGAACTTATCTTGGCCAAATCCATAAAATATTTCCAAATTAAATTTTTGCAAAATACATGTGAAGAGGTCAATCAAAATGCATAGGATATGGTTCAAGTAGAATCCGAGAAACATATGTAATCATGATATCGTTATCTGAAGTCCTGTCCTACCAGTATTTCTCTGGCTGCAAAAACTTCTGATTCCATAATAAAATAATAGGTATAATTTCTCGAACTTTTCTTGGACTAATCCGAGAGACATTTTCCAACAACTTAGTGAAACAGAATAAGAAGAATCACTCTAGAAGTCAACATGGAATGTATAAGCACCCTAATTTTGAAAATTATTTTATTTATTTTAGATGATTTTTTTTATTAAAATAGATTTTATATTTAGTTATGACCGTAGCTGTACTTTTCTTTAGCTTTGTTTTTTTAGCACAAGAAACGCCAATCTTTCGAAACGCCCTTCATGAGTTTAAAAGTATACCAGTCCACCTTCAATTTGTTATATTATGTCCCATCGAAACTTGTCCTCTAACATTCTTTTGACTTTTTGCAATTTTGGTTCAATTTAGGCCATTTGATCGTTTACCATAATTCTAGACCTAACTTTCAACACGAGTTCGGAACTCGACATCAATCAAAACTAGTTCACCCAATATACGATACACGTGCCTAGTGAGTGCCACTCAGTCTTGTTCCCACATGCTATCTATTTGTGAATGGCACAAGAGTCTCATTGGTTGACTTTTTGGGTTTGATTTGACTAAAAAATATGTTTGGACCCTAACTGAGCCAACCTCACTAGGTAAAGCCATGTTAGGTTGCCATGACTTAGTAGAATTATTATGAATTTATTTTGGGATGTTATACATCTAAATAGGTTTAAATACAATTTTGTATTCATGTGATTATATTTATAATAGCCTAATACTATATATATATATATATATATATATATATATATATATATATATATATATATATATATATTTATATATATATATATATATATATATATATATATATTTATATATGCAGCAGCGGGACGGCTTGTCATGCCCCAGAACCAGAATACTGGAGAGCAGGGGCAGACATAGCCAGCTACGTATATGAAATGGAATCCATCTCGCTATACGGTCACGGCTGTCTAGATACATGAGGGTTTATCTACAAGCCAGCAGTCTCCTATGATTATGAACAAGCCTAGTGTCTCAATCACAAGCAAGTAAGTAAAAGTTACAAGATGTATGATCATTAAATATACAATAGTAAGGCGTCCCAAACATTACATATTCAGCTGATCATGAAGCTAGTCGTTACAAAATGTTAGGACTAGCAAGAGTTTAGTCATACATGATCAACCCTAGGATCTGTTAATCATGTTACAGCCCGTAGGCAGACAGTAAGTAAAGTACAACCGAGCTAAACAGGTGCTCGTCGGCTAAACGCCTCAAAAGAATATTTTTACAATAAGTGGGAGATCAAAAATAAACCCACTCGTTGCCAGGGTTCCGTCTAGTGGCCACCATCTGGCTGGAAAGTCGGTAGATCCTCTGGAGCTGCTCCAAAATTTGGCTACACAAAACCAGCTGGGTCAGACCCCAGAAAGAGCAAGTGCCACAAAGGAAGCTTCACTTAGGAACTAAAACCAGCAATCAGCACAAGAGTATAAATAAAAGTAAGAACTGGAAATAAGAAAAATACATCAGGATGATATACGACGAGATAACCATGGAACTATTCAGATAACCGGGTTACAACCCGTAAACCAAACAAGGACCGGGGTTGTAACCCTTCGTCTGAACAGAACTTGGAAGTCTCACCATTTATCGATAAAATAAATACAGGCATTCTGGTCAGGCAGTAATCTGGAACAAGATCAGGGCAAGACTAGACTAGTTAGACTCCATCCAATCATTTCACGGCCAAGCAAGAATTACGGCTTGATACTTTAACTAGCTAGGGTTATCACAGGCCTAATTACTAGCAAGATGCAGTGAGATTACTCTACAGCCACAAGCCCTGCAGACCATCCAGGTTACCCAGGTCGAAATTAGGGGTTGAATTCAGGTGGGTACACCGTCCAGGAAACGCATGTACCCTTAAGTAGCTTGAAAGGTGCAACACATGACAGTGTGCTGGAAATGTGCCATACTCGACGGCAGGCTACAGATCCCAGGCGCGCCCAGGTAACGGGATTGCCTGTAGCTGGGAAATCTCTTCATGACTAATATATTAATCTAGTTATTAACCTTAGTCCATTTCAATAGGTACTCCTGACCGTGGTACTCAGGAGCTCCCTCCCTAGACATGATGCAAGACAGGACTGGTTTATTTGTACAAGCACAATCGTCCACGGTGTCCATGTTATCATACAGGTCATGTCATGTCAGGTAGCCGTCGCAACAGCTTATCAGATATATCATGTCAGGTTTATCATATCAAGTGTACAAGTCCGGAGTGCGCCACGACGGGCCACTATCAGGTCATATCAGGTTTTCTTGTCAAGAGTGCACCACTACGGGTCACTATTGTGTCATGCTCAGGTATCATTTCCAAACATATTAAACAAATCCATGATTATCAAGTTTATGACAAAAGGCGTAAGGATATAAAATGGACGTAAAATATCTAATAAAATATCAATATTCAGGGCTATAGAAGAGCCATGCGGCTAAGGCCTATGCGGCCAGGAATGATCACATACGGCTGGAAGAGAACAGCCCATGCGGCTGAATGGATATGGGTTCATGCGGCCCGAAATTCGAGTTCATGCGGCTCGAAAAGGTCGGTCTCAAGGCAGTACGGACGCGCGGCGCATGCAGCTGCAGGAGCTTATGCGGTCAGGAATGGAGGGGTCTCATGCGGCTGAAGGGAATCAGGACCTATGCGGCTCGGGATCAGTCAGTCATGCGGCTGAGAGGACTCGGGTCCTCATGCGGCAGCGGGAGACTGCGGTCTATGCGGCTCGCGAGTATTGGAGTTCATGCGGCTGAGAGGGGCAAAGTCCCATGCGGCAGCGGGGAGCAATGCCTATGCGGCTGGGAGCAAGGGTGCATATGCGGTTCGGGAAGAAGGGCCCCATGCGGCCGAACTAAATACTTGCCGCATGAACTTGTCATGCGGTCAAGTCCAGTTGATAGTGCATGCGGTTTCGAAGCTGACTTGCCGCATGAATATTCATGCGGTCAAGTGCTATCATGCGGCTCGGAACTGTGCTTCTTCTCCAAATTTCTGAGAAGAAGTAACCCATAAGCCATGGCTTCCAAGCTGCATAACTCTATCATCCGGAGCCCAAATCCGAACTTCCATAGGTCAAAATGGGGTAGAACGAAATTCTCTACAACATGGAACCATCAAAACTAGAAAATAACAAGATTAAGTAGATCAAAACCCAAAAATCCAAAAATAAAGTAAATATAGATCTACAAGAATCTAGCCATGGAAAGTGAAAATGTCAAGTTCTAAAGTATGTTAAAATGCTGTAAGGAAGAGAATGAAGCAATAAAATCGAAGTTCCTCCATGAAGCAAGTTGCACTTGCCTAGACCTCTCTCTTCTCTCTCTGGTAGGTAGGGAAGTAAATGAGGAAAAAGAAGATGATAAATGAAGAGAGAATAAAGAGGGCTAATAAATACAAAATGGTGGTGGTAGGTAGGGTTCACCTTGGGTTCATTATGAACCCAATCAAAACCAAGCCAAGCCGAACCAACCAACCCGAACCTGGAATAGACTAAGCCAAGAAGGAAATGCCAAGCCAGGAAATCATGCAATAAAATATGTACACGTATTCCAAGAATACGTGATACGAACCACAGGCATTACAACTCTACCCACCTTAAAAGAATTTCGTCCTCGGAATTTAATCAAGAGGCTAGAGGAGCAATGACAAGCTATACTAATAACAAGCAAGCTATACTAGACAATCAATCAATCATACAAGTAAGGAATCGAAGGCATGAGGCATAAGAAAGACATTATACCTCACGAGTCAAACAAGTCGGGATATCGCGATTGGATATCATCCTCACGCTCCCATGTTGACTCTCCCAAAGAGTGATGACCCCAAGCAACCCGGACTAACTTGATAGTCTTGTTCTTAAGGATCTTCTCTCTCCGGTCCAATATAGACACGGGCCTCTCCTCATACGAAAGGTTGGCACCAACAACCAATTTCGAATGATCTAGGATGTGGCTCGGGTCCGGGATATACCGTCGTAATTGGGATACATGGAACACGTCATGCACCTCGCTTAGCGACGGCGAAAGAGCGAGACGATAGGACACATCTCCTACCCGCTCCAGAATGTCAAATGGCCCTATATACCTAGGACTAAGCTTTTCCCGCACGCCGAAACGAATGACGCCACGGTTAGGCGAAATCCTCAGGAATACATGGTCACCGACCGAAAACTCGAGAGGGCGCCAATGAGAATCGGCCCAATGGCGCTGGCGATCTTGGGCAACTCTAAGATGATCTCGGACTCTTCTGACCACCTCAACTGTCTGAGCGATCATTTCTGGACCAAGCATCTGTCTCTCTCCAACATCATCCCAGGCTAGCGGGGATCTGCACTTCCTACCATACAGTGCCTCGAACGGTGCCATCTGGATACTGGCCTGGAAATTGTTGTTGTACGAGAATTCCACCAGGTGCAAGTGATCTTCCCATGAACCATCGAAGTCAAGTGTGCAAGACCGCAACATGTCTTTAAGGGTCTGGATCGTGCGCTCCGACTGGCCATCTGTCTGTGGATGATACGCTGAACTGAACTGGAGACGAGTTCCCAAACTCTCCTGCAGGCTACGCCAAAAGTGCGACGTAAATCTTGAATCTCGGTCCGAGGTGATGCTGACGGACACTCCGTGCAATCTGACAATCTGCCCGAGGTACATCTCCGCTAGCTGAGCCGTCGACTGACCAAATCTGAATGGAAGAAAGTGAGCTACCTTCGTGAGCCGATCAACTATAACCCAGATAGCATCTCTACCAGCTGGGATCTAGGTAATCCAGTCACAAAATCTATGGTCACATGCTCCCACTTCTATTCTGGAATCGGTAAGGGCTGAAGAAGTCCAGCCGGTCTCTGATGTTCAGCCTTGACTTGTTGGCAAACCAAACACCGAGAGACAAACCGAGCTATCTTTCGCTTTATGCCATTCCACCAAAAATACTGCCGGATATCACGGTACATCTTCGTACTGCCGGGATGGATAGAATACTGTGAACTGTGCGCTTCTGACGTGATCTCCTGCCGGATATCTCTGCTGGGTACACAAAGACGCTTACCATGTCAAAGTGTACCATC
Source organism: Iris pallida (assembly GCA_029216955.1). Lineage (NCBI taxonomy): Eukaryota > Viridiplantae > Streptophyta > Magnoliopsida > Asparagales > Iridaceae > Iris > Iris pallida. The sequence continues at coordinate 4,255,851 of JANAVB010001998.1, read as the reverse complement.
CTCATGAATGCATACCTCTGGTCTTCGTCCTGTCTCACACTCTGCTCTGAGTCGCTGAAGCTTGGAATCTGCTGACTGCGCCATCCGAATCCTTTCGACTATAGTGGACTGAACTTGCATGCTGGCCATCAATGCTACACTGGAAGGGAGAACAACTTCTATACCCATCTTTTGAAGATCTGCTAACAGCTTTGGCTGTGCTGTTAGAAAATAAACTCCGGTTCTCCTGCTCAAAGCATCTGCAACAATATTGGCCTTCCCAGGATGATACTGCAAGTTGACATCATAATCCACAAGAAGCTCCAGCTATCTCCTCTGACGCATGTTAAGATCCTTCTGAGTGAAAACATACTTCAGACTCTTGTGGTCGGTGAAAATCTCCACCCTGTCTCCATACAAGTAGTGCCTCCACAACTTAAGTGCAAATACCACTGCTGCCAGCTCCAAGTCATGGGTTGGGTAATTTCTCTCATGATCACGAAGTTGTCGTGACGCATAAGCTATTACCTTCCCATGCTGCATCAGAACACATCCTAAACCCCTGCCCGAAGCATCACAATACACTGAGACTACTCCGATCCCATCTGGAAGCGTGAGAATAGGAGCTGTTATCAGGCCTCGCTTCAACTGCTCAAAAGAACTCTGACACTCTGCTGTCCAAGCAAACTGCGCATCCTTGTGAGTCAACTGGGTCAATGGCGCTGATATCCGAAAAAAATCTGAAACAAACCGTCGGTAGTAGCCGGCCAATCCAAGAAAACTACGAACCTCTGCAACTGTGCTGGGCACTGGCCATGACTCAATAGCCACAATCTTCTGGGGATCCACTTCTACTCCTCCTCGAGTGATGATATGACCCAAGTACGAAATGCGATCGAGCCAGAACTCGTATTTACTGAACTTGGCATATAACTGGTGCTCTCTGAGGATCTGAAGAACTATACGGAGATGCTGCTCATGCTCTGCCTCACTCTTGCTGTAGACCAGGATGTCATCCAAGAACACAATCACAAACTGATCCAAGTATGGCATGAAGATGCGATTCATGAGGTCCATGAATACTGCCGGCACATTGGTTGCTCCAAAAGGCATAACAAGGAACTTCCAATGCCCATATCTCGATCTAAAAGCTGTCTTCGGAATGTCCTGCTCTCTGACTCTGATCTGATGATAACCTGAGCGCAAATCAATCTTCGAGAATACTGAAGCCCCCTTGAGTTGATCAAACAAGTCATCTATCCTCGGAAGAGGGTATCTGTTTTTGATTGTCACGGAGTTCACGGTACGATAATCAACACATAACCTGTACGTACCATCCTTCTTTTTCATAAGAAGCATCGAAGCTCTCCAAGGCGATCCACTAGCACGAATGAATCCCTTGGCTCAAAGTTCTTCAATCATCTTGTACAATATCTCCAACTCTGACGGCACCATCCTGTAGACTCTCTCTGACACTGGGGCTGTCCCGTGAATCAAGTCTATAGTGAACTCGATCTCCCGCTCTGGAGGCATACCTGGTAGTTCTTCTGGGAAAACATCTGGGAACTCATCGACTATCCAGGGCAACTGCACTGCTGCTACTGCCATCCGCAATACTGGAGGAGAAGGCTCAACTTCGCCTCGAGAGAAGAAAAACTCTGGCTCACCTGGAATGCTAAAAACAACTCTACCAACATGGCAATCTATTCTAGCATACTGGTTCCTCAACCAATCCATCCCTATGACCACATCATAGTCGGTCATCGAAAACTCTATCAATCTAGCGGGGAACTCTCTACCGCTAACTACGATCCGACACGAGGAAAACACTCTATCGACTCCCACAAGTCCATTACCAGTAAGTATATTGAGCCTTACTGATAAGGACTCGGGCTCCAATCCTACCCGTGTCGCGAATCGTGCAGACATAAAAGAATGCGATGCACCAGAATCAAACAAAGCTGAAGCTGGAAAGGAGTTGACGAGAATAGTACCTGCCACTACCTCTCCTGGTGCCAATCCTTCCTCTACGGTCATCACTATAGCCTGACCGTGCCCTCGGGGTGCTGGTCCCCTCTGCTGGAATCCTCGCTGCCTGTTCTGACTCAAGACTTGGGCTTGTGCATGCTGCTGGGGGTTCTGCTGCTGGAACATCTGGGACTGAGGCGACAAGGGCCTCGGCAATGGATACTGCTGCTGCTGGACCGGTGCTGGTCCTCTTACCGAAGAGCTAGAAAGGTTGGATGAGGATGAACTACCCCTATTCGGGCAGGATCCAACCCTATGGTCTGGTGCTCCACAAGCCAGACACAATCCCTGTGCCCTACGACACTCTGCCACTACATGGCCTGGCTTCCCACAATGAGAACATCCCACTGCGGAAGACTGCTTTTGCTGCTGCTGAAGGTACGTCGGGGTGGAATACTGAACCGACGTTACTGAGGTCGCTCGCCTCGGAGCTCCAATAGTCAAGGCCCTGGCTGCCGGGGCTGGTGCTGAAGACTGATTCATCTGGCCGTGAGATCTCTTCTGACCTCCGGTCCTATCCACAATCCTCTAGGAGGTATACTCATGCCTCCGGGCTGCTCTCAAGACTGCATCAAAAGTCTGATGCTCAAACTGCTCTACTGCTAACAAGATCTCCAGGTGAAGCCCCTGCTGGAATCGCTGGGCTCTATCATACTCGGTTGCCACCAAGGTGGGAGCAAACCGACTGAGTCTCGAAAACTCGGCCGCATATCCATCGACCATCCAGTCTCCTTGCTTCAGATTGGTGAACCTCGTCTGCAGATCATACCGAGCCACGGCATCGAAATACTTGGTCTGGAATCTCTCTCTGAATACTGCCCAAGCAATGGGTGCTGCTAATCCAACGGCCTGCGCCGCCCACCAACTACGAGCAAGATCTAACAACTGCAGGCGCACCACGGCTACCTTCTCATTCTCCGGAGTCCTGGCTGCTTCGAGGACCACCTCTGTATCCTGAAGCCAAGCATCTGCTGCGATAGCATCTTCACTACCATCAAAGAAGGGAGGGTTCAAGCGCTTGAAGCTGTTGGCCGTGCTGTTACCCTGATGACCACCCCGGGTCAAAGCATCTGCCACTGCCTGTTGCAAGGCATCTCCACGACGATCTTGAGAAGCTATCAAGGTCCTGACGAGTCCTATAATGTGCCATCATCAGGTTCGGCAGGCTGAACTGGCTGAACTGGGGGCTCTTCTCCAATAGGCTCGACTCTGGAGGCTACTTCGGAATGCTGGGCTTGATCTCCGGGTTGCTGCTGGTCCGCGGGAGGTGCTCCGCCTTGCTGGTCGGTAGGACCATGAACAATGCCATTGAAGAAGACGACATAGGGAATAATAAGGAAGGACCAGGACAGATCAACGATACAAGCACATGATCAGGACAAGAATCCAGAGATTCAGAAGATACGAGCAGAGATCAAGGACGAATACTGATTGAGACATCTATTCGGTAAACCCTCACATATCTTGATTTACAAGACCTGCATGGGCCACCACTTAAACCATGTCACGCTCCAGAACCAGAATACTAGAGAGCGGGGCAGACATAGCCAGCTACGTATATGAAATGGAATCTATCTCGCTATACGGTCACGGCTGTCTAGATACATGAGGGTTTATCTACAAGCCAGCAGTCTCCTATGGTCATGAACAAGCCTAGTGTCTCAATCACAAGCAAGTAAGTAAAAGTTACAAGATGTATGATCATTAAATATACAATAGTAAGGCGTCCCAAATATTACATATTCAGCTGACCATGAAGCTAGTCGTTACAAAATGTTAGGACTAGCAAGAGTTTAGACATACATGATCAACCCTAGGATCTGTTAATCATGTTACAGCCCGTAGGCAGACAGTAAGTAAAGTGCAACCGAGCTAAACAGGTGCTCGTCAGCTAAACGCCTCAAAAGAATATTTTTATAATAAGTGGGAGATCAAAAATAAACCCACTCGTTGCCAGGGTTCCGTCTAGTGGCCACCATCTGACTGGAAAGTCGGTAGATCCTCTGGAGCTGCTCCGAAATCTGGCCACACAAAACCAGCTGGGTAAGACCCCAGAAAGAGCAAGTGCCACAAAGGAAGCTTCACTTAGGAACTAAAACCAGCAATCAGCACAAGAGTATAAATAAAAGTAAGAACTGGAAATAAAAAAATACATCAGGATGATATACGACGAGATAACCATGGAACTATTCAGATAACCAGGTTACAACCCATAAACCAAACAAGGACCGGGGTTGTAACCCTTCGTCTGAACAGAACTTGGAAGTCACACCATTTATCGATAAAATAAATACAGGCATTCTGGTCAGGCAGTAATCTGGAACAAGATCAGGGCAAGACTAGACTAGTTAGACTCCATCCAATCATTTCACGGCCAAGCAAGAATTACGGCTTGATACTTTAACTAGCTAGGGTTATCACAGGCCTAATTACTAGCAAGATGCAGTGAGATTACTCCACAGCCACAAGCTCTGCAGACCATCCAGGTTACCCAGGTCGAAATTAGGGGTTGAATTCAGGTGGGTACACCATCCAGGAAACGCATGTACCCTTAAGTAGCTTGAAAGGTGCAACACATGACAGTGTGCTGAAAATGTGCCCTACTCGACGGCAGGCTACAGATCCCAGGCGCGCCCAGGTAACGGGATTGCCTGTAGCTGGGAAATCTCTTCATGACTAATATATTAATCTAGTTATTAACCTTAGTCCATTTCAATAGGTACTCCTGACCGTGGTACTCAGGAGCTCCCTCCCTAGACATGATGCAAGACAGGACTGGTTTATTTGTACAAGCACAATCGTCCACGGTGTCCATGTTATCATACAGGTCATGTCATGTCAGGTAGCCGTCGCAACAGCTTATCAGATATATCATGTCAGGTTTATCATATCAAGTGTACAAGTCCGGAGTGCGCCACGACGGGCCACTATCAGGTCATGTCAGGTTTTCTTGTCAAGAGTGCACCACTATGCGGCTAAGGCCTATGCGGCCAGGAATGATCACATACGGCTGGAAGAGAATAGCCCATGCGGCTGAATGGATATGGGTTCATGCGGCCCGAAATCCGAGTTCATACGGCTCGAAAAGGTCGGTCTCAAGGCAGTGCGGGCGTGCGGCGCATGCGGCTGCAGGAGCTTATGCGGTCAGGAATGGAGGGGTCTCATGCGGCTGAAGGAAATCAGGATCTATGCGGCTCGGGATCAGTCAGTCATGCGGCTGAGAGGACTCGGGTCCTCATGCGGCAGCGGGAGACTGCGGTCTATGCGGCTCGCGAGTATTAGAGTTCATGCGGCTGAGAGGGGCGAAGTCCCATGCGGCAGCGGGGAGCAATGTCGATGCGGCTGGGAGCAAGGGTGCACATGCGGTTCGGGAAGAAGGGCCCCATGCGGCCGAACTAAATACTTGCCGCATGAACTTGTCATGCTGTCAAGTCCAGTTGATAGTGCATGCGATTTCGAAGCTGACTTGCCGCATGAATATTCATGCGGTCAAGTGCTATCATGCGGCTCGGAACTGTGCTTCTTCTCCAAATTTTCGAGAAGAAGTACCCCATAAGCCATGGCTTCCAAGCTGCATAACTCTATCATCCGGAGCCCAAATCCGAACTTCCATAGGTCAAAATGGGGTAGAACGAAATTCTCTACAACATGGAACCATCAAAACAAGAAAATAACAAGATTAAGTAGATCAAAACCCAAAAATCCAAAAATAAAGTAAATATAGATCTACAAGAATCTAGCCATGGAAAGTAAAAATGCCAAGTTCTAAAGTATGTTAAAATGCTGTAAGGAAGAGAATGAAGCAATAAAATCGGAGTTCCTCCATGAAGCAAGTTGCACTTGCCTAGACCTCTCTCTTCTCTCTCTGGTAGGTAGGGAAGTAAATGAGGAAGAAGAAGATGATAAATGAAGAGAGAGAATAAAGAGAACTAATAAATACAAAATGGTGGTGGTAGGTAGGGGTTCACCTTGGGTTCATTATGAACCCAATCAAAACCAAGCCAAGCCGAACCAACCAACCCGAACCAGGAATAGACCAAGCCAAGAAGGAAATGCCAAGCCAGGAAATCATGCAATAAAATACGTACACGTATTCTAAGAATACGTGATATGAACCACATACATTACACGGCTCCCCCTTACTGGCCTCCCTACCCCCGTCGCCCCTCAGAATCTGGTGGCAAGGGTGGCTGGTCGGCCTGCCGGTGCCGGTGGCGGCTCCTTTCTCTTTCTTTGCCCCACTAGGTAGCCCCCACTCCTCCTCTAGTTGGTCGTCGTGGTGCCCCCCCAACCTCTCGCTGGAGTCCTGCCGGGGGTCTCCCTCCCTCCATACCTTATCGGCGTCCCTGGCGACACCGGCGCCGTCGGGCCAGCCGCGGCCCTAAGCCGGCCGCCGCTACGCCCGTAGTTCCCCCACCCTCTCCAACTCCCCCAGCCGCCCCTCCCGCTGCGCCGCCGCCTCCCACCTCGGCAGGGCCAACCATTCTCTCGCTCCAGTGGCCTCCCGCAGGACTCGCCCCCACAGGCGATTCTAGATCCGGCCCAACTCCGGCGCCCTCTGCCCTTCCCGCTGCGCCACCGGCGCCTCACCCCTGCCAGGCACCTCCTCCCACGCTCGCCGCTCCTTTGTCATGGCCTGCTCCTCCTTACGAGGTGGCACCCTCCCTATCGGAGCCGGCAGCCTTCCTCTCTCGTGCGTGGCTGGCAGTCGAGCGCTCCTTGCCTCCCTGCGGTCCCGGTACGACCCCACCCTTCGCCTCTTCAGTCCCGCCGTCACTCCAGCCGGCTTCAGTGCCTCCACCTCGTGGGCCTCGGTGGCCGCGGTGCGAACCCTGTTCTCGTTCCCCCTTCCGTCCTCCGTGCCGTGGCCAGCGGTCAGCCCCTCTCCGGTGAGGGTCGGCGGGCCTCCTTCAGCGGCGGCGCTGCCCTCTATGTCCGTCCCCCGCTACGAGCTACGGAGCTCCCTCCGTCCCTCGACGGTCGACCCCCCACCCCCCTAGGCGCTCGGCCAGCGGGCCCCCGGCGGCCATGCCCGCCTTCTCCCTTCTCCCTCTCCTCCAGCTTGCGTGGACGCCTCGTTCTCCGTCTGATGGCCGTCCACCGCCCCCTACTCCCTGAGATCCCCTCCCTCATTTTCGGCCGAGGCCCCCCCTTCGGGTCGACGTCCCCCTCCGGCGCCGCCAGCCGGCCGGTCGCCGCCCTGGCACCGGCATTCCCCTCCCTCCGGTACATGCGCCCCCCTCGGACAACGTGCCCCCTCGCGCAGTGCGCGTCCTTGGCGTACGGGCCTCCCTCGGGCAGTGCATCCGCCAGCCCACCCTCGGGCCCAGTGCCCCGCGCTTGGAGTGCCTTTCGTTTTTCGAAATTCAAATTCTTTCGAATTTCGGTTTCCTTTTCTCATTCCAAAAAAAAAGAAAAAAGAAGACGACCACAACGTTATTGACCACCCTCCAACGGTTTGCACTGGGCTGTGCCCATCCCTCACTTAGGGCTGAGCGTCCACACGGTTTCAAATTTTGAATTTCTTTCAAAATTTTGCTATTTACCTCGTTAAATCTTTTGTATTAGCTACTCAGCATTCCAGGGCTCTTTTGTGTGTTTCGACCCTGGTACCTGTACTGCTCGTTAAGAGCCACCCTTTTTTATTCAATAAATTAATGTTTAAAAAAAATATGTATATATATATATAATATATATATATATATATATATAAAAATATATATATTTATATTTATATATATATATATATATATATATATATATATATATATATATGTCCTGTCATGGTTAAGTTTTGAGGTACCTAACGACTAGGAATTATGGCACGGAGAGTGTAGTCATGTGCTCTGACTAGTGTATTAGTCATACTAGGAAGGCCAAGCTATAGTTGTGTCCCAACTAGAAAACAAGTCAAAGTTGTGACTTGACTCCTATAAATGGTTTAATTAGTAGTTACTAAGAATTTTGAGTTTTTAGGAAACCATGTCGTACCAATCTAGTCCGAACTAGAACTGATCCAAACCCGAACCTATGTAGACAGGTAGTGCTCTTAGAGATGTCTGTGTCGAGATATATTTTATGTTTATATTTCATACTTTATTTTATTGGTCTAATAATTTTTTTAAATAATTGTTATATATTTAAATCAATGTTATTTCATATTAAATGGATACTATAATAGAAAACTTTCCCTGAAATATTATTGTATTCCTATTAGTTTCAAATTAGTGGGTATTTATATATTGAGTATATACATACATGAATAACTAATTTATTATTTACAATTTTATAATACGAAATATATATATATATATATATATATATATATATATATATATATATATGATAATCCTTCGGATAGCCCCCCCAGGCGATTTTCTCGTTTTCGTGGTTCCCTCACGGATGCCACCCCGGCCGCCCGGGCGGCCAGCGCCGCCTGCCACCCCACCCATCCCTCTCCCTCCCATCCTATTCCACCCCCGTACCCCGTTTCTCTCCCCCTTTCCTGCCCCTCCCCCTGGCGCCCTCGTCGGCCAGTCGCACGCGACGCTCGCGTCCTCCTCGGCCCCATCGCCCCCGCCGTCTCCTCCGGAAGTCCTCCCCCCGTCGCCTCCTCCAGAAGTCCTCTGCCTCTTCCGTCTTCAGCGTGCTCCCCTACATCCCTCGTCGCCGTCGCCCTCTGAACTCTCTGTCCGACTCCGTCCCGACCTCCCTCGCGCCGTCCTCCCTACTCTTCCTCCTCGGTGCCCCCCTCCGACGTTCCCGGCCTGGACCCCAGACGAACTCCTCCTCGTTGGTTGGGGGGCCGCCCTTCCCCAGCTACGGTGAGCTTTCCCACTCGTTTCTTCCTCCGGGCCTGCTCCGCCGACGCCCTTCGCCTTGGCTTGGCCTCCATCGACCGCGGCCGAGCGTGGAGCGGCGTCCTCCTCCTAGAGAACGGCCTCGGGCCCAGCGCCGGACAGTCTGGACCTTTCTTCCCCCACTCGGTTCCCGTGCCGAGCTGGCTCAGGGCCCTGTGCCTTAACAGCCGCACGCCAACCGAAGCGTTTACTGGCGTTGCTTATTTCTCACGCTTAGCTCCTGCCTTGGAGACCGGGCCTGCTCCCTCTCTCATGCATAGCTCTACGCTAGGGGATGCCTGCATAAGCGTAACCTTTTCTCGTGCAGCTACGATCTTTGGGGGTACGTAAACCTTGCTCCCCCTGCGTTGGGCACGTGCACAGGCTTCCACTTTGTGGATCAGCCTGTTCCCACAGTTGTGAGTTTCCTCGGGATTGAGGGCCCCCACGGTATGGGCCAACCCGCAATCTCTGTTTTGGGCAGTTACGCGCACGGTGGCACCCACGTTGTGGGCCAGCCCTCTCCCTCAGTTGCGGGATGCGTAATACGCTCACTCGGAGGCTCCCACATTGTGGGCCAGTCTTCCCCCTCTGTCGCGGGCTTCTATGAGCCAGGCGACTCCCATTTTATGGGACAGCCCCCCACCCCACTATGTAGGACTTTCCCGTGCTGGGACTCCTTCACCCCTTGCAGGCGGGTCAGTTGCTAGAGGACCCGCCATCTCGACCGCTCCCGTCACTAGCTGCGCACCCGCAGCCCCATCCCCCCTCCCCCCTGTAGGCGGCCCGGTTCCTTCCCGTGTCCCTTCTAACGCCGAAGCCTTGCGGCCTGACCGCGCGAAGGTCCTTCCACCCCCTCCCGCAGAGATCGTCCTTCCTGAAATCGTTTTTGCACCTCCATCTGACGGATACCCAATCCGCGTGCCCTTCTCCGACGCGGATATTTCTTCCCTATCCTCCACCTTCCTCAAATCCTTCGTCCTAAAGTTTACCTCCGGTTGTCTGAAGATTGCTATGGTGAAGGAGGCTATCGCTGCTTGGGGTCTCTTGGACACCTACCTGGTCGCCTCTCTCGATCCCAAGCACATGTTCCTGCACCTGTCCTCCTATCCGGACTTCATTATGGTTTGGGCCAAGGGCCCCACCAAAATTGACTCACAGATTGCTAAAATCGTCAAATGGTCACCCAAATTCAACCCCATTGTGGATTCATGGATCGTATCCACATGGGTCACCCTCCCCAACCTCCCCCTATTATGCTTCCCCGCAGCTGCTCTTAAGTGTATAGCCAGTTCCTTCGGGTCCCTGGTCGCCATCGCAGATGAAATATGTAACCTCTCAAAATGCAACTATGCAAAGATTTGTTTTGAGCTTGACCTCGCCAATGAACCCCCCAAAATGATTGAGATAGAGCTTGGAGATCAGACGATCAGACAAACGCTGGTGTATGACAACAACATTATTTATTGCCAACATTGTCAGATGAGCGGTCATTCCTTGTCGTGCTGCTTCCGGGCCAACCCGGCTCTCAAGAAGCCTGGTCCTCATAAACCTCGTGACACGGTCGCATCCACCACCCCCGTATTCCCTCGCCTGACACCTCACCCACTCCCCCCTCCGGCACATAGGAACCCTTCCTCTGCAACGCTCGAGATCCCTTTCCCCGTCCGACTCTGCCATCGTCCCCTACATTCCTCCCACCATCACCTTCGCTAACTCCTTTGCCATATTTGACACAGATAACTCCCCCAAGAGCCCTTGTGAGCACACCTTCGACCACATATGCCCGGACTCAGCCAACATCTCCCAGACATAGTCGGACGCTTCACGTATTATCGTGTTTATATCCGACAGCCTCTCTACCCCCCACCTCCACCCCCTTTTGTGCCGGTACTGCTCCCATTGAGATCCCCCTCATCACCTTCCTCAAGCCCTTGGGCACCAGCTCCACTTCCTTCTCCATCTCCCTTGGCGGCCACCCACGTGCCCAGCCTGTGGCGGCCCTCGACTCTAGCCATTCTGTCGTTGGACAAGAGTTGACCACGACAGATCCGGCCCTCTCTTCCGTCTTCACCGACGCCCCCTGACCCTTGTTCCCCTCTTGCTGGAAGGTTCTGGCAAGCCAAGGACGCTGGTTTCCTTGAATACAACAACCCGATGTGTGCGCTAGACGACGTCGAGGTAGCGAGCTACTCTTCAGTGGCCGTCGTTCGTGCGTCCTCACCCACTGGTTTGACAGCAGCCAGTGACAACCATAAATCTTCCACCAAGAAATTTTCCTCGAAATAGAAGAAGAAAAATAAGAAAAAGAATCAGCAAGCGGCCATGACCACAAGGTCAGCAGCCAAACTCAACCTCCTCACCCTCTTCCCCCAACCCAATATTTAACATTATCTCGTGGAACGTAAGAGGCATAGCAAACAAACCGACGCTGAATAGAATCCTTAGCCTCAAGAAAATTTACAAAATCGACATCCTAGTGATCAATGAACCCAAAATCCCCAAGAAAAAGGATCACCGGCATCCAACTTCATCTTGGTTTTGCGACCGCGCTGGCTGGCAGTCACGACATCTGGATTCTCGCCGGTGCTGGCATCAATTCCGGCATGGTTCAGGACTTCCACCAATCTCTCTCCTTCTGGGTGGAACACCCTCAACTTTGGAACAGAACCTTAATCTTTGTCGTTCACGGCAGCTGCGACTTCCAAGAGCGAAAACTCCTCTGGGCCGACCTGCTCGACACCCACCTCTCCCTTCAGAACCTTCCGTGGATGTGCTTAGACGACTTCAACATCATCTCTAGTAGTGCCGAAAAGTCCGGAGGGTGACTGCTCCCGCTTTCGGCCATGGACGACTTCAACAATTTTACCTTCAACGCTCACCTCGCTCACCTTCCCTTCTCCGGCAACACTTTCACCTGGTGCAACATGCAGGAAGGCTCCAGGCGACAATACTTCTGCCTAGACTGCGCCCTCATCAATAGCCACTAGGCTGACATGGGGCTCATCTCGTGCCTCTCCTACCTAAATACTACAGAATTCAATCACTCACACCTTCTCATCGAGATCAGCAGAAGCTTCCACCGTATCAAGAAACCTTTCGAATTCTTAGATTTTTGGAGGCATCATCCTAGTTTCAAATCCAAGGTGGCCTCAGCTTGGTTCTCAGTGAGCGATACTGATCCACTGTATAGAGCTGCGGCCAGACCGCGAGCCACGAGCATGGCTCTCTTTCGGTGGAGTAAGGCAGCTTTCGGCAACATCTTTCAGGAGATCAAAAATATGGAAGATGATGTTACCCGCACCGAGATCTTTTACGTTGATAACATATCCCCCGAAGCGTGTACCGCGCTCAACCTTGCCAGAGCTATCCTAAAGTCCAGGCTTAAAGTCGAAACGGAGTTCTGGAAACAAAAAGCTAGACTTAAATGGGACAACGAAGGGGACCGCAACTCCAGCTTCTTCCATGCCTGCGTGAAAGGCCGTAGACAACAGCTCACCTTTATCGTATCTCCGATAACAATGGCAACCAGCTGACTGACCAGCTTATGATTCAAGAGGCTGCGGCCAACGTTTTCTCTAATCTCTTCACCGAAGAAGCGGTCGTCATGAACGAGGGATTGCTGGCGGAAATACCTAGCATCATCACCGAGCACGAGAACATGCAGCTCCTTTTCCTTCCTTCCGCCGTCGAGGTGCAGACCGCGGTTTGGGATCTTGATGAGCACAGCGCTCCCGGACCGGACTGCTTCAGCGAAGTATTCTACCGACATTGCTGGAACATTATCGGTCCAAACTTTTTGGAGGCTTCGATTGCCTTCTTTCAAGGAGCTAGATACCCTAAATCCTTATCTAGGGCTTATCTCATTCTCATCCCCAAAAAAGACAACCCAGAAACATTTAAAGACTTTTGCCCCATAAGTCTATGCAACTTCGCCAACAAAATCATCGCAAAAATTATCGCTAACCGGATGATGGATCTCCTGCCCAAAATCATTTTCGAAGAGCAGAGTGGTTTCGTGAAAGGGCATAACATCGTGGACAACATCCTGCTCGCTCAAGAGATGGTCACTTGCATAAAATTCTTGGCTAGAGGGAGGAACATTGCAATTAAGCTGGACATGGAGAAAGCCTACGACCGCCTCGACTGGCAATTCATGATCTGGGTTTTCAGTGCTTCTGGCTTCTCTGAACCCTGGATTGACATCATATTCAGGTCCATCAACAATTCCTGGTTCTCTACCATTATCAACGGCCAGGCTGACGGCTTCTTCAATGCTAGTCGTGGCGTCCGCCAGGGGGATCCTCTTTCTGCCACTATCTTCATCATCACTACAGAGGCCCTTAGCAGGAACCTTAAGAGCATGACCTATACCCCGCGGTTCTACCACTTTCACACCTCCATCGGCTGCCCTATAATCACTCACCTTGCCTACGCTGACGATGTCCTCATTTTTTCTTTCAGCGACATCGGCTCTATCGAGGTGGTCCTTCAAACGCTGGACAGGTACACCAGATGCTCCGGTCAAAGAATCAACAACAACAAGAGCTTCATCTATACCCATCACAAAATGGACAGGTCCTACTCTGCGACGATCTCCAACCTGACTTCCTTTGCCATAGTATACCCCCTTCACCAACTTAGGGTGCCCATTGGTCAATGGTAAGGCCAACTCGGGTATCTTCGAAAACATGGTCAGCGCCATCAGGAAAATGATCGAGAGCTGGCACAATGCCACCCTCTCGCCTGGAGGTAAGCTGATTCTGATCAAGCACGTGCTATCCTTCATTCCTATTTACACCCTGGCGGTCTGTAACCCTCCCAAAAAGGTTCTCGCTTAGCTTAAATCGCTTTTTGCCCGCTTCTTCTGGGGCCACAACAAAGGCAGAGATAAGCACCAATGGGCCAGTTGGACCACTATGGCTAATCCCACATTCGAGGGCGGTCTGGGATTCTGTAGATTGGAACACATTGCCGACGCGTGCTCCATGAAGTTATGGTCGAAGCTGCGCACGGACAATTCAATTTGGACTCGCTTCATGCAGGCGAGATACTTCAGATATTTCCACCATGGGACGGCCTTAGTCAACAACCGTTAATCGACTTCCTGGAGACGTATTACCCGCGGTCGTCTGCTCGCTGACCCCATCATTCACATCCAGCTGGGCAACGGCTACTCATCAATGAGCCACGATCGTTGGCTGGGTGGGACCTCTGGCACCCCCCCGGATCCCCTCCACGGGAGGGCCAGATTCGCAAGCTTCGGGACCCTACATCCGGATGGATCTAGGACTGTGTCAGGATCTGGCTCGGTCCAGCGGCTGTCGCATGTCTTGCCACTTCGAATCTTTGCCTCTTCGACACTCCTGACATCAAGAGATGGTCCCCTAACCCGGATGGCCAGTTCACTTTGTATTCGGCCAGGTCAGTCGCCTGCGGCATCGGGACCCCATCACCCCTCACTGCTCCTTTCTGGCACGCGTGCATCCCCATCAAATGGTCGATCCTTATCTGGCAAGCCCACTTCCAAAAGCTACCCACCGATGACTCCATCACATCGCTTGGCTACAGCCTAGCTTCGAGATGCCATTGCTGTACTTCCCCTCAAACCGAATCTGCTGAGCACATCCTTACCTCAGGTGATCTGGCCAAGAATATTTGGGTATATCTCAGCAACAAGTTTAGGAAGGCCCTCCCATCTAGGGGCTTCATGATCTCCTGTCCAACTAGGGCCTCTCCCACGGACATCAGATCATCGCAGCCGTGGGCATTTGGGTCCTGTGGAAAAACAGGAACAAGTTCCGATACGAGGGCCGACATCTTCCTCCACCCCAACTGTACAGGGAAATCATCAAACAAATCTTAAAGATCCGGAGGCGCTGCTCGCACTCCACGTCCAATTTCTGGGAGACCCTAGATTAGTCTTTGTCTTCTTGTTTCTGTTTTGTCGACTTGCCTAGCTGTTCCTTCTCTTTTGCCTGCGCTAGGCGCACTTCTTGTATAGGCTTTAACATTTTGTGCCCGATACATTAATAAAATATATTGTATGAAATATATTGTATGATTATTATATATATGCATTGTATATGTAGGGATATGGATATTTTATACATGGATAAAATTATATGTGTGTGTGTATATATATATATATAAATATATATATATATATATATATATATATATATATATATATATGACATGAAATAAAAAAAAGAACAAAACACTGTTCCCTCTTGGGAACAGCGAATCTGCCCCTCTCCTCCCCCCCCCCGACCCGCACGGAAGCATGGCTTCCCCCTCTCTATATGTTACCAAAAAAATACAAACCGTACGCCATCCCCCTGACCATACGCCGTCTCCGGCAGGCCGACGCGGCAGCAGTACAAAGGCCGCTAGCAGCAGCAGCACGCACAGCAGAAGGCGTAGCGACCAACCCAACTTCGTAATACGTTCCACTCACCATGTTTATCACGCCCCACTCCCGACGGAGCGATCGTCCTCGCTAAGGCGTGATGCCGCACGAGCCTAGATCAATCGGAAGAATCGAAACGCCGATGGCGTTTTGACTTAGCCTTGCAACGGCTACTCGAAGACTCGCTCAGTCGAGGCGACTCCTCACTCAGGTGGGGTAGTTTCGGTAAACTTGCCTCTTCTTAGCCTTGACTTAATAACTCGCATGTTTTCAACTTGCACAAGTTATGCTTGATAATAAAAGAGACGCATCCACATAGCTAAGGGAATAATCCCGACGGGTCAGAATGTATTAGAACATAGAAAATGGTCCCACGGTCTGCTAAAAAGTCGACTCAGCATGCTTTTAAAATGACAATCGATCCTTCG
Organism: Iris pallida; assembly: GCA_029216955.1. Lineage (NCBI taxonomy): Eukaryota > Viridiplantae > Streptophyta > Magnoliopsida > Asparagales > Iridaceae > Iris > Iris pallida. Next base: position 4,240,165 of record JANAVB010001998.1, on the reverse strand, counting down.
TCCCGTGGCTTGGGAGAAGGAAGTTGGCCTAAGTTTGCTAAGTTGCCATAACACTCGAATTAGCCTAAGTCATAGGTATCGCCTGCGTGAATGCTTTATAAAGCATGCACGGTCCCGTCATCCAAGGCTTGGCATAGCCTTCGCATATCCCGTGGGTTAAGTCATTTTGCATGGCTTGTGGCTTAAGTCTAGGCACCCGAGAACTTGGTTTTTCAAGTCGAACGCATGCACGACACGTTCCCTCGATGCGAAGCTTGGCGTAGCCTTTGCTCATCAAGTCATTGCACAAATAAGTTAGGCAAAGTTATGCCGGTCGATCTAAGATATTTCTAGTACTGTCCTGCTCTATCTGCGGTTATCAAGTCGTGTAGTCCTTTGAGATCAAGGCTTGTCGTATAAAGTATATGACTTAAGCGATAGCGTCGCCTAGAGAATAAGGCCTGTCTAAGGCATGAGCTACGGTGGATTTAGTAAAAAAGTATGCCACGGACAAAGGAAGTCCACGCGACTGGTTGTCGCCGAGATCGATAAGCCTCGTTCACGCGAGATCGGTCCCGCTACTTGGGAGTCTCGCTAAGTCTCGATAAGGAATCACACGAGATCAGTCCCGCTACTTGAGAGTCTCGCTAAAGTCTCAATAATCTCGCACACGAGATCGGTCCCGCTACTTGGGAGTCTCGATATGTCTCACACACGAAATCGGTCCCGCTACTTGGAAATCTCGATAAGTCTGGATAAGCAAGCACGCAAGATCGGTCCCGCTACTTGGTAGTCTCGCTAAGTCTCGATAAGTCTCGCATACGAGATCGGTCTCGCTACTTGGGAGTCTCGATAAGTCTCATACACGAGATCGGTCCCGCTACTTGGGAGTCTCGATAAGTCTCGTACACGAGATTGGTCTCGCTACTTGGGAGTCTCGATAAGTCTGGATAAGCAAGCACGTGAGATCGATCCCGCTACTTGGGAGTCTCGATAGAAAAAGGAAAAATATGGTCATAAATAAGGAAGGACTTGGCAGATCGAGTTGAGTCTTGTATGGTCATTGGACAATTTGTCGACAAGGTGTAGTCTTCTCGATTGATCGCCGGGGCGTTGGGATCATGACGGCCCGAAAGAAGCGAGACGGCTCAAAGTAGGATGCTGGATAACCGCATGGGAGATTCGACGCTTCCGAGGCTAGCTACCCGCAGAGGGACAGACCGATATCCCCGAGCCGGGTTCAAGATAGTTTGACATTTCTAGTGACCACTCATATAGATGGGTCGATAAAATAGCGGCAGAACTGCGTGTATGCCTTTGAATTGAGTCTAGAACTTGAATGCATGTCTAGTCGGTAACACAATGTCTGGGCCTAAGATTGGGCTGCAGTATAGGCACCGTACTTGGCACGAAACTTGTCGTCAGGATGTTCATAAAATCGACACTATGTTTCACAAGCCTTGTCTAAGTTGGTTTATGAGTCAAACCGGAAGGCCACAAGGCGGTGGCATGGATAGGTCTTGATAAGTTGTGAGGCACGGCCACGACTTCATGGCACGATCAAGTCTACTGGCACGACCTGCACGAGTCGTCCCCCTCGACGTCGTGGACACGAAGATTGGTCTAGAGGCACTTGAGTTTAAGTGAAAGTCTTAGCACAGCCGAGATCGCATAAGTTGCTCCTCGGCGAGGCACTGTCTTGAATATGCTGAAGTCACGAATAGAGTATGACACGACCCTGTCGCCCCGAGTTGAAGTTCGGTCAAGTACATAAGCGATGAGTCACTGCCTCGATCGAAATACATGTTGGCATTATAGAACTCATGGCCCATTGGTTTGGCCAGGTATCGTTGTCTTAAAATTGGCCTTAAGGCAAGACTAGAAAGATAATCGTAAAGGGACTTGTATTGCACAAAGTAAATGAGCGTGTCAATTTTGTGTGGATGGACGAGGAGCTCACTCCACCAGTACAGTTGAGTACTAACATCTATATAGTTTTCATGTACAGGCACAGGTAATGTCACGCCCTGCTCCCGTAGGTGTTTGCCATGAAATATAAAAGAACAGAACAATTATCGGAGGACCGAACTTTTACTTCACGTTACAAACTCGCTTGTACAAAGAAAGCCTAGGGACAAAAACCTAGGTACAACAGTCTAAGTACAATTGTTTATTTTAGATTCTGGGAGGTGACGATAGAGGCTCGGGAAGGCGACGGCGGTCCTGCCTTACTCCTTGGACGATCGGTATGCAGCCTTGGCTCCTTGTAAAAAGATGGTTGGCGTTGATGAAGAAATACTCTTCTTGCTCCTCTGTTGCTCTTCTGGCTTCTCTCTCTCTGTGTGTATTCTTTTTCTGACTATGGGGGGAAGTCTCTCTGTATATACGTATTTCTCTCTGATATTATATATCTTTACAAGGGAATGGAATCTTGCTATTTATAATAGTGGGATGTGATCATTAGGGTTGCCAATGATTAGCGCTCGAAGATGGCGGCGGCCCATAGATTGGTCAATCTAGGCCGTTCAGTTTTGATTGTGACGAGTCCGAGCCATCGAGTGTAGATTACACCAAATCCTATTAGCAAATAATACTGATTGGAATAAATCTTCCTCATAATGATCTTCTGATGTCTGCGAATAAATTAGATCTATTCTTCTGCCACGTGTCCCAGATTATTGGGATTTGACCCAATCTTTAATGGCAGCAAATCTGAGGAATTAATCGGTTTAGGACACGTATCTTAGGAGCTGCTGGAGGGATCTGGACCGCATGACGAGTGAGCCGTATATGAATTTTAGCCACATATGGTTAAGCCCACGTGTTAGGGTTGCCTGGGCAGTGGCCCTCACTTGAGCCCTCGAACCACAGGGGAGTAATCCTTGTGGGCCGCATAGATACATATCCGCCTGAGCCGCATGGACATGATCCTCTTGAACCTCATGAGAATTCCTCGCTCGAGTCGTATGAGGCTTTCTTGGCCTGAGCCACATAAGACAGATTCACTCTGAACCGCATGAGAAGTTCTTTGCTTGAGCCGTATGAGGATTTCTTGACCTGAGCCGTATAGGATTCATTCTGAACCGCATGAGAAGTGAGCCGCATACGAACGCCCACGTGGCAAGGCCACATACCATTTTTATGGCTCTCGGGGGATTTGTGTCAGAGATCTCTTTTCTCTTCCCTAGAGATTCATCATTATGACAGAGTCATAATTACCTGCTTTTGTGTCAGGGCTGTCAACTTTTCAGAGGGGTCAGCCGTTAAAGCAATTAATGTGGCATGGGTCGGAGGGGAGCACTGTCAGGCCACGTGTTTTCTGAGCCGCATGGAATGTCTTGGGCCACATGGATTGTTCAGCCGCATGACTCCCTGAGCCGTATGAGATTTCTGAGCCGCATGGATCTTTCCTGGCCGCATGAGTCATTTTCTTTAGTATTTTCCATGCTTCTACAGGACCCCCTTCAAAGTTTTCAATTTGCAAAATTGAAATACTTTGAATAAGAAGCATGGCCGTATATTCTTCTGGCCGCATATAAAGTCCTGGCCGTATGGAAAGTTCTGTCGCAAGGGCGTCTCAGCCGTATGGATGGCCCAGCTGTATAGTCATTTCTGCCTCAAGACTATCTGAGTCGCATAGTTGCTTTCAGCCGCATGGCCATTTGAACCGCATAGGCTCTCTGCCACATCATTATGCCATGTGTGTAGATCTTTTTGGGACAGGATCCCAAGAGCTCAGTCTTTAAATGGCTGGTTTGGCTCGATAGCCGAAGAGTCGATCGTGTTTATACGAGGCGTCGATCCACAGTTCTCTGTCTATAAATAGAAGGGCATTTGGATGGTCTTCTCACTTAGACTATTCTTGACTCAGATTCTTGTCGTATTTTCTTTCTCTGATCATCAGACAACAATGGCATCCGGGGCTTCTAAGGCTGTAAAGAAGGCTGCGGCGAGGAGTAAGAAGTCGGCTTTGCCCTCGACTGTCGCGCCTCCCGTTCGTCTTAACGTTCATATTGCCATCGAAGGTAAGGATTAGGTAGTCGATTTGAAACCCTAGCAGAGCCTGCTTGCATGCTTCATGTACACGACTTTGACGTGAACTTCTCAAACTACATGGTCCGCATATACGTCCCATGACTGAGCCGCATGAGGATATACCCCATGTCTGAGCCGTATAAGACTTGTCTAGAACGAGCCGCATGAACATTTCTGACTGTTTTTATTTTCTTCGTCTTTGGTTCTCGCAGTATCTCCACCGAATGTTGAGACTGCGGCGTCAGAGGAGCCGCAGCCTCTTGTCATCAGCCAGGGATCTTCCTCTGTTAAGGAGGAAGTGAAGAAAGAAGAACCTGCGCCTGAGGGGAACGGCAGCCCTCCAAATATCGAGACTGTCGAGGGTGACAGCGCTGGGAACCCTGTTTCTCCTATTCTGGACGAGGACGCTCTTCACTTGCATCCTTCATATGTGAGATGGTTGAGAGAATGGTATATGCGCTCATGTAACTAGGATGTAGGGGCTTCTCGTGGATGTCTGCCTGTAGTCTTTTATTTTGTTTCGCCTTTCTTTTTGCCTTCATGAAGAACTCTTTTGACTTGCTTGCAATCGTGCGGATGTAACCGATTTCTGAATGGAATATATATTTGCTTCACTCTTTTGCTTTGTAATAATCCTCTTATTGGGATATTTTGCGTGGACCCATTGTCCCTAACGTACCCTGGTTTTGGATACGGGTAACAAGTTTAAAAGAAAGGAACCAATCATACTGACTCAGAGGTACTGAGGACATGGTGAGCATGAGGGTTTCTTTGAAAGGGGGGGTACATAGAACTACTCAGAGGTAGGAGAACGTGGAAGCTCTATGTAAGGGATGATTTATTTTTGGCGGAAGTGGAACGGCTCAGAGGTAATGAGGACATGGCCGTTTTGGAAATTTGTGGATCGATTACCCTTTTTTTTGTGCACTGAAAGTGCGGGTATTGGATCATGGAGGAGGTTCTCCTCCGGGAAGGAAGTTCAGAGGTATGATCATACATAACTTTCTATCTGAAAGAGTGACCGGGATATGAGTTCAGAGGCACCATCGGGTACATGACTCGAGAATCTGGAGAATGGTGAGCGTGAGTTCAGCGGTACCAGCGGGTACATGACTCAATAATCTGGGAAATTATGGGGGTGAGTTCAGTGGTACCAGCGGGTACGTGACTCAATAATCTAGAAATTTATGGGGTGAGTTCAGAGGCACCAGCGGGTACGTGACTCGATAATCTGGAAAATTATGGGGATGAGTTCAGTGGTACCAGCGGGTACGTGACTCAATAATCTGGAAATTTATAGAGTGAGTTCAGAGGCACCAGCGGGTACGTGACTCGATAATCTGGAAAATTATGGGGTGAGTTCAGAGGCACCAACGGGTACGTGACTCGATAATCTGGAAAATTATGGGGATGAGTTCAGTGGTACCAGCGGGTACGTGACTCAATAATCTGGGATATTGTTTAGACATAGTATTTCTTCAGGAACTTGCCGTTGACGGGCAACATGAGCAAGTCTCCATTTTGCTTAGCGAGGCGGTAAGCACCGTTGGAGAATACTGTCTCTATGATAAATGGGCCTTCCTATTTTGGCTGGAACTTGTCGGCGGTCTTGTGAGTCATGATCATTGGCCTCCGGACTGCCAGAACAAGATCGCCCACTTGGAATATTCTGATTTTGACCTTCTTGTTGAAGGCTCCTGAGATACGTGCTTGGTACAGCTCGATCCTTTGCTGAGATAGGAGGCGCTTTTCATCTAAGGCCTCTAACTCTTGCAGTCGACATCGGTAGTTGTCATCTGTCGTTAATTGATAAGTGAGGGCGACGCAGAGTGAGGGTATTTGAGTCTCTAATGGGAGAACTGCCTCACTCCCGTACACTAGGGAGAATGGCGTATTCCCAGTGGCTGTTCGAACTGTGGTACGATAAGCACATAAGCATTCGCCGAGCTTCTCATTCCAGTCACGTTTGTTGGAGGAGACAAGCTTTTTGAGGAGTTTGATGATTGTTTTGTTGAACGCCTCTGCTAACCCGTTTGCTGCCGGATTGTACGGCGTCGAAGCAATATTCTGAATACGGTGTTTATCGTAAAACCGATAGAATGCGTGGCTTGCAAACTGCGGACCATTATCATGGATGATCCTTCGGGGCAGTCCAAAGCGGTAGATGACGTGATGCTTAAGGAAGCTGATCACGTTTGAAATCTTGACTTCTGCGAGTGGGACAGCTTCCGTCCATTTGGAGAAGTAATCAGTAATCGCAAGTATAAAACGATGTCCTCTGGAGGAAGGTGGGGTGATTGGACCAATGATATCCATTCCCCATACTTCGAATAGCCAGGACGCCACTGTCGGATGTAGAAATTCGGATGGTCGGTAAATGAAGTCCGCGTGGACTTGGCAGGCTTTGCATTTTCTAGCATAATCTATCGCATCTGCCACCATCGTGGGCCAATAGTAGCCCATTCGGCGAAGGCGGTCTTGCAGTTTTGGGCCGGGCTGGTGGGCCCTGCAGACACCGTCGTGAGCTTCTCGTACGGCTTCTTTGGCTTCTGTATTTGACAGACACCGAAGCAGTAATCCGTCGTAGGAGCGGCGATATAGCATTTTTGTCTCTGTATCGTAGAAGAATCTGAGAGAATGTCGTCTGATAGAAGTGGCTTCCTTTGGGTTCTCGAGCAGGATGTCGTAGACGACGAAGTCGATGAATGGTTGTCTCCAATCTGGGGCCTCATCGATCGTCTGGGCGGAATAGCTCACCACGAATTGCACATTGTTCTTGGGACAGACTAGTTCGTGGCCTATCACATCCACTGATTGGCGATCATAATTTGGGACTGCTAGGGAAGCGGCCAGACCGGCTAGGGCATCGGCTTCAATATTTTAGAGTCTAGGGACGTGCTCGATGAAGAACCCCTCAAATGACGAGATGATATCGATCGCTATTTGGTGATAAGGGATCATGTCTTCGTGGCGGACTTCGTACGAGCCCCGGATCTGATTGACGATTAGTTAGGAATCGCGGTATGCTTCAAGGTATTCTACCCCCAGCTCTCTTGCAAGTTGGAGGCCAATGACCAGAGCGTTGTACTCGGCCACATTGTTAGAGCAGGGCTCGGTGAGGGAATAAGCATGGTTAATCACCAATTCGGAAGAAGAGATCAGCACTACCCCGACTCCGATGACTATATTGCCTTTAGGTCCGGTCCTTGAAGCACCGTCAAAGAACATTCGCCATATAGCCTCGTGAGAGGTTGCATGCGAGTCGGCGACCTCGTCTGGGATCTCTTCATATATTCTGGAGGACTCCGAGCCTGGGTGGGCTGCTAAAAAGTCCGCCAGGGCTTGACTTTTGACCGCCTTTTGTGGGACAAAGATCATATGATAAGGGGACAGTAATATTGCCTATGTAGCGAGTCGAGAGCTGAGTGCCCCTGGTTTGGTCATGAGGACTCTGAGAGGGTTGACTCATGAGATCACATATATCGTTTGTCCGGTAACATAGTACCGTATTTTCTGAATGGCGAACACCAGGGCGAGGCATTCCTTCTCCACAGCGGTGTATCGGTGTTCTGGCCCAATCATCATTCGGCTGAGGTAATATATGGCCTGTTCATGGCCTGCATCATTGTTCTGTACCAGCAGAGCCCGAAGGGAATGTTCTATTGCTCGTACATAGAGCAGGAATGGTTTTCCAGGAACCGGGGCCACCAAAACTGGGGGATTTGACAAACATTCTTTGATGCTGTCGAAAACACGCTGGCATTCCTCGTCCCATACGAATGAGACTCCTTTCTTCATGAGGTGCGTGAACGGTCGACATCGCCCGGAGAGGTTGGAGATGAACCTTCTGATGTAAGCTAGCCTCCCTTGGAGGCCTCTGAGTTCGCAGAGATTTCTCGGGGGACCCATCTCCATGATTGCTTTCGTCTTCTCAGGGTCTACATGGATACCCTGTGCAGTGATGATGAAGCCCAAGAACTTCTTGCTGGATACGCCCAAAAAGGACTTCGTAGGGTTCATTTTCAAATTGTGTGCTCGTATTAGGTCGAATACCGTCCTTAGATCCTGTAGATGGTCTCCTTTGCAGCGGCACTTAACGGCTATATCGTCAACGTAGCACTCCACTGTTTTACATAAGTGGTCTCTGAAGATGATGCTCATGGCTCTTTGTTATGTGGTGCCAGCATTTATCAGACCGAAAGGCATGACTGTGTAGCAGTACGTACCAATTGGTGTTCGAAATGATGTATACTTTTTGTCATCAGGAGACATTTTGATTTGGTTGTACCCCGAGAAGCCATCCATGAATGACATACGTTCGAAGCTGCAGGTATTGTCGATCATGATGTCTGTGATAGGAAGGGGGAATTCATCTTTGGGGCACGCCTCGTTCAGGTTGCGGAAGTCAATGCAGATTCGAATCTTCCTATTCTTCTTGAGGACGGGGACTATATTGGCTACCCAATCGGGATGTTGCTCCTCACGAATGAAGCCGCTGGCTATCAGTTTGTTGACTTCGGCTTCGATCGCGTCCATGATGCCTGGACGGAAGTGTCGCTGTTGTTGCTTGACTGGCTTCGCGTCTGGTCGAATGTTGAGTTTGTGAAGAGCGATGTCGGGATTTAACCCTGGCATGTCTTCATAGGTCTAGGCGAACACATCAATGTACTCTCTAACAAGTTCTAGCAGTGACTCTCGCTCTTCGTCTGTTAGGCTTTTACTGATGAAAATTGGTTCTGGAGAAGATTCGCTGCCGAGGTCAATTTGTATAACCTCATCTTCAGTAGGAGGTTCTCTCAGTTCGAACCGCTTTTCCCATTGTACATCCAATTGCTGGTCCCATGGCTCTAGCTCGAGGATCTCGGGGATGTCTTTACCTTCTTCATAAGCGTCGGCGAATGCCATGTTGACTGATAAGACCTGTCTGAACACATCTCCGATGCTGGTATCTGAGTCAGAAGTTGGTGACCCGGTTGAATGTGACTGCCAGTCACATTCTTCATCTGAACTCTCTCAGGTCGTAGTAGGCGTTACATACCCTAACCCGCATCGAGTTTTGTTATAGTAGTTCCGTGGTTTGCCAGCCGGGACCGGTGGCTTCAAAGATAATCGTCGCCCAGTGCCGTAGTTCAATCCTGGCGTCGTCTCCAGATCATATCCCTGTTTCTGTATGAGATATTTGGATTGAGGGCTATAGAGATACAGAGGCAGTCTCCCAGCATCTGACCCGAGGTCGGCTTCTTCTATGGTGAGGGGATACGGGTTGTTCGTCCGGCCGAAGATGATCGGATGATCTCCTCCTTCGATTATTCGGTAAGCGTCTTCTACTGGAGTAAGTCGGATCGCAGTGTACACATTTGTCACTTGTGTGTGTAGGTGAGTGCCTATACCGTTTTCCATAGCATACATTGTACATAGCTTATTGAGCTCGGTGTAGTTCAAAGATAACCCTTTATTGATGAAGTAAGGTATTTTTTCTAGGAGGATTACATCATCGGAGGAGGGGGCATCAGTGTGGGCAGCCACATACTTGGCTAGATCCGGTTCTTCTTCGGCTACCCCCTATGTGAACGAAGACTGAGAGGACGACCTAGGAAGCTTGATTGTCAGTGGTTCAGTTGAGGGAGCAGAGCGTGGAGTTGTTGGCAGACTAGCGACCCCCAGTTTGGCATTTGATGTGGGGCGAGGAGTGGCTGGTTCGCTAGAAGTGTCAGATCTTGCATCGGGGTGACGACCCTTCCTGGGAAGGCGTATCGTCAGCGGCTTGTCGGAGGGATTGAGCTTTCCTGTTTGGGGTTGACTGACTCTCGGCAGTCTGATTGTTAGTGGCCCCGTTGTGGGTCTCGGCATTTGGCCGGACCTTGGCAGCAGAATTATCATCTGCTCCTCCTGCGCTGAGAGGCTGATTGCGTCCTTCCGCAGAGTGGCGGTAAGGGGTGCGGACTTGCCCGGTTTTCGAGCTTGGAGGTGGATCGTCAGGGGTCCTTCTGATCCCGTGGCTGTCTCGGTATGAGCTTGTATGTCTCCTTCATCAAGGTGCCTCTTCGAATTTTCGTATAGGCAGGAGTCTGAGTAGTAGGATTCGACCCCTTTGAAGGGATCGATATCAGCAAATTCCGTCTTCACGAAGCCGTGTTTGTCGACATATTTGAAGCACTGGTGTAGCGTAGAAGGCACGATCATGTAATCGTGTATCCATGGGCGCCCCAAGAGGATGTTATAAGAAGTGTCTGCATCTATGACGTAGCAGGTGACTTCGGATTGGAGGTCGCCAATTTGACACTTCAGACGAATCTTCCTAATAGGGTAGCTCCTGCCCGAATTGAAACCGCTGATGGCGGTGCTTGTAGGTGTCAGGCGACGTATTGGAATGCGGAGATGATGTAGCAGGCCCTTCGGGATGATGCTTATGGAAGAGCCAGGATCAATGTGCATCCGATCCACCTTTACGTCGCTGATGTATCCCGTGTAGTATAGCGGACGATCATGTAGGTTGGTTTTGATGAGCATGTCCTGCGGAGTGAAGACGATGTTGGGCATTGCTCCCGTGCAGGCGCTGTCTTGGAGATCCACGGGTGAGTCCTCCCCGGTGAGGTTGGATTGAGCCAGATAGGCATCGGCATTTTGGAGTGCTTCGCTCAATGCAATACGAACGTCCTTGGAGAGCCTTAGGAGTTCGTACAGTGACAATTTGGCCGGTGTGTTAACCAATTGTGCTAAGATGTCAAAGTTGTAGGGCCTCTCTAGCCCTTGGGCTGCTTTTTTTCGGAGAGATTTATCGAAGCGAGTCTCCTTCGGCCTAGGCTTGTCGGTCGTCGAAGGCTGAGCCGGTCCCGGAGTATCAGTTATAGTAGGTTGATGATTTTCAGCTGGATTGTCAACCACAGGTTGGGATTGCGCTCCGGACCGCGTGACGACGGCTGTAGCTTCCTCGTTGTCTGCTGAGATTGTATGGTAGGTCCTGACTTTTCTACTCTTCTTTCTGTTGGTGGGAGATGGTGTAGGCCGAGTTACTTCTGATACCAAGTCTGGATGGACCCACATAACCTCCCCTCGTGATGTGGTGAGAGGTACTAGACCAGCAGCCTGTTCCCGGGGAGGTGGAAGATTGGTAATCTCTATCGACGCCAGAGGGACGGGGATTACCCCGTTCTGAGTTTCCGTCGGAGGGAAGCTGCCGAATTATATGGACACCATATTGGCTGCCACGGTTACCTCTTCGAAATCGATGGCCAGAGCGTTCGAATCGATGAGGCTTTGGATGTACCATTTTAGTTGGTAGCAGTCGTGTGTAGCGTGGTGTACATAACGGTGGTAATGGCAGAACTTTGGGTTCTCCAGATCAGCCGGCCGAGGCTCCTGTCTTGGTGGAGGAAGCTGAATTCTATCTCCTTGTATGAGCATGTCCAAGATAGGCTTGACGTGGCCATCTTCGAAAGAGTAAGTGATTTGAGGCCATTGTTTGTCTGCTGGTTGTGACTCGGGCTTCTGGGCCGTGTCGGCCACCATAGCCTGCTTTTCCTTGATGTCCCGATTGTTGGAGGGGTTACCCCCATTATCGTTGTTGGGACGCTTGCCCTTGTTTTCTCCTTCTGAGATGTACAATCCCAGTTGGCGAGCCTTCTTCAGTCGTTCTTTGGCGCTTGTGGCGCTGATGATAAACGCCTTCCAATCTTTGAATTGACTTTCGCCCATCCAGAGACTGATCGTTGGAAGCAGTCTCTTTTGGCAAATTTCAATCAAAGAGGAATCTGGATTTTCGGAAGGCAGCTTCATGGCGGTCTGGCGGAACCGCTAGATGTAGTTCCTTGTCAACTCTTTCTCCCCTTGGACGACGTCCATGAGAGTGGACATTGTGACGTCCTGCCCTACCTCATAGAATCCCTCCAAGAACAAGCGTTTGAAGCCAGCGAAGGAGTGGATGCAGTTGTCTGGTAGATTGCGGTACCAATCGAAGGCGACTCCTTCCAACGCCCCAATGAATAACCGTGTGAGGATAGCATCATCATGGGGCAGATGGTCGGTGGTGACCTCGAAGTAAGTGATGTACCAACTTGCTGAGGTTTTGCCATCATACGGGTTGATATTGAACGGCTTATATCTTGGTGGAAATGGAACATCCCTCAATTCAGCAGGGTATAGTTGCCGTATTCTGAGATCTTGAGCATTTTCTCGGGCATGGAACATGGCTCGGAGCTCCTGGACCTCTCTCCTTACTTCTCGGGTCTCATCTGTCGCGGTAGGGGCTATTATTTCGGGATGATTATTGCCCGGATTTGGTGCCGCTGAGTTCGAATCTATATTGACCGCGGGGCCCGTGCTTGTTTGACTAGGCGTTCCTCCTTGCAGAGTTGGAAGAGCGGCTTTGATTTCATCTACAGACTTGACCAAGGCCTGCAGTATAGCCTCCAAAGTATCGATGCGTTGACGATAGCTGGAACCACCTTGGTTGCTGTCCGTCATGAATACCATCCTTACATGAGGAGTGATGGAAGGAATGGTGGAGGACGTGCCCTCCGAGTCATACCCATGCACCGAGAAGTCATCGGGGTAAGTAGGAATGTTATCTTCGGGCTCGAACTCGGAGGGAACGGTATCCCCAGCTTCAGAGCTTGCTTCATCTTGAGAGTTACGGATGTCCTCGGGGACATCAGCGTCTGTTGTAGTTGTTAGGAGAGTTGTTTGTCCGGGCTCGGCTCCTTGAAATATCGAATTGTTGCGGATGTTCGGAGGAGTGCTACCCCAGTTCCCACAACCCTCAGCGATGTGGATGATGAATTTCCTATCGTGGCAGGTTTCGTCTTTGAACGGGTGTGTTGGAATACACCGGTAGAGGACAACCATTTAGATGATAGTTTCTTAGCTGTAGTGGTTGATATCTTGGGACTGGAGATACTTGTCTTTTTCCCTCTCCCTTCGGCGGGGATCTTTTGAGCAGAATTGCAGGAGACAACAGGAGGTGCCTCATCTTCTGAGCTCGGATGCTGTAGCCTTTGGAAGACGGACGGCCGATCTTCCGTCACTGTCGTGTTGCTGCAGCAGGAGTTGACGATGATTTGGGTGCAGTGATGCCCAAGCGAGGACTCTTTGCACGCCGAGGCTCCTTCTCTTTCCTTGCGCTTGTGGAGGATCACCTCACGCAGGTCAGAGGAACCACTTTGTCCTTTTGCCGCCGGGGGCTGGACTCGAGCGGTTCTATACAACTTCCTATCAGAGGCCCGTGTGATAATCAACAAAATGCCTTGATAGTTAGAGGTTGGGACAGCTGCCTGGGCTTGGTGAGCCCGCGCTGCCCTAGACTTCCTCCTTTTAGCACTTGCGTAATAGGAGGAGTCTAAGTTGAACACCACAGAGTCTGGCTTATCATCCAGAGAACCATCAGAGTCAGGACCGCATGAGAGACGGTCGAAGGCTGATCGAGAGAAGCGTAGAACGGTCGTTATGCGGCTAGAATCGGGTGCCGTGCAGGCTGTCTGCATGCGGTTGTCTTCTGCCGTTGGATGAATTGTTTTTATGCGGCTAGGAGTCACGACCGTGTAGGCTGGCCTCATGCGGTTGGCAATTGTGGCCGCATGGGTTTTCTGCAAGCGATTGACTTTCTTAGCCGCATGAGTTTCATCCATGTGGTTGGCAACTGTAGCCGCATAAGCTATGCGGCTGACAGATTTGGCTGCATGAGTTTTCTCCATGCAGCTGGCGGATGTAGCCGCATGAGTCTTCTCCCTACGGCTAATACCCTTATGCGGCTCGGATCTCATAGAGTTCCTCTTTGCCCCTGTAAGTCCAGCATCATAGTGTTTTCTTCTGCCGGACTTGGGGACAGCAGAGTTGTCTACGGTCTGAAGTGGGGCCGCAGGAGAGTCCTTCTCTCCGTCTTGAGCAACAGAGGATATCCCATCGAGGGCTTGGGGAGGAGCAAATGATATTGGCCTCCACTCTTTGCGAGCCTTCGTGCCGCGGGCGCCCTTCTGGACCGGGCCAGCGCTTCCCTCGGAGAGCATCTCTTCAAATGCCTGTTGGTCGAAGCGGACGACCATCTTTTGTTGCGTGGAGCCAAGTTTGGCTGCATCTGATTGCGTCACCAACTCCTCAGCCATGGAGACGTTAGTCCCCAGCAGAGTCGCCATCGTGTTTTCCATGAAATATAAAAGAACAGAACAATTATCGGAGGACCGGACTTTTACTTCACGTTACAAACTCGCTTGTACAAAGAAAGCCTAGGGACAAAAACCTAGGTACAGCAGTCTAAGTACAATTGTTTATTTTAGATTCTGGAGGGTGACGATAGAGGCTCGGGAAGGCGACGGCAGCCCTGCCTTACTCCTTGGACGATCGGTATGCAGCCTTGGCTCCTTGTGAAAAGATGGTTGGCGTTGATGAAGAAATGCTCTTCTTGCTCCTCTGTTGCTCTTCTGGCTTCTCTCTCTCTGTGTGTATTCTTTTTCTGACTATGGGGGGAAGTCTCTCTGTATATACGTATTTCTCTCTGATATTGTATATCTTTACAAGGGAATGGCACCTTGCTATTTATAATAGTGGGATGTGATCATTAGGGTTGCCAATGATTAGCACTCGAAGATGGCGGCGGCCCATAGATTAGTCAATCCAGGCCGTTCAGTTTTGATTGTGACGAATCCGAGCCATCGAGTATAGATTACACCAAATCCCATTAGCAATTAATGCTGATTGGAATAAATCTTCCTCATAATGATCTTCTGATGTCTGCGAATAAATTAGATCTATTCTTCTGCTACGTGTCCCAGATTATTGGGATTTGGCCCAATCTTTAATGGCAGCAAATCTGAGGAATTAATCGATTTAGGACACGTGTCCTAGGAGCTGCTGGGGGGATCTGGACCGCATGACGAGTGAGCCGTATATGAATTTGAGCCGCATATGGTTAAGCCCACGTGTCAGGGTTGCCTGGGCAGTAGCCCTCACTTGAGCCCTCGAACCGCAGGGGAGTAATCCTTGTGGGCCGCATAGATACATATCCGCCTGAGCTGCATGGACATGATCCTCTTGAACCGCATGAGAAGTCCTCGCTCAAGCCGTATGAGGCTTTCTTGGCCTGAGTCGCATAAGACAGATTCACTCTGAACCGCATGAGAAGTTCTTTGCTCGAGCCGCATGAGGATTTCTTGACCTGAGCCGCATAGGATTCATTCTGAACCGCATGAGAAGTGAGCCGCATACGAACGCCCACGTGGCAAGGCCACATGGCATTTTTATGGCTCTCGGGGGATTTGTGTCAGAGATCTCTTTTCTCTTCCCTAGAGATTCATCATTATGACAGAGTCATAATTACCTGCTTTTGTGTCAGGGCTGTCAACTTTTCAGAGGGGTCAGCCGTCAAAGCAATTAATGCGGTATGGGTCGGAGGGGAGCACTGTCAGGCCACGTGTCTTCTGAGCCGCATGGAATGCCTTGGGCCACATGGATTGTTCAGCCGCATGACTCCCTGAGCCGCATGAGATTTCTGAGCCGCATGGATCTTTCCTGGCCGCATGAGTCATTTTCTTTAGTATTTTCTATGCTTCTACAGTAGGAGTGATCGTCCTCGCTAAGGCGTGATGCCGCACGGGCCTAGGTTGTGCCCGTGCAAGGCTAAGTCCGGAAACGGACGATTTGAGGTTAGGACACAGAGTCGCATAGAGTGTCCCCATTTATAGCGGAAAGTAAATGAATACAAGTTGAAGCGAATTCAAACTCTTTATTGATTTTTAGAAAGTTTACAAACGGCGCTAGGCCGAGTTTACAAGTCTCTCAAGCTCTCTCTCTCACTTTGAAACATAAAAGGCGTGCCAAGTAGCTTACAACATGGAATGATTCATGGTGATGTTTCGATACATTATGTCCTGTATATGGTGCTTCAGCTCCTTGTAACGCTCCAAGGCCCCAGAGTTAGCTCTGCATCGTAGCACATTCGAGGGAAGCTCCGTACCCGACGACATCTCCTACTCCTACAAGCAAACTGTGGGGTTATCAGTACATTGTTATGCACTGGTATAGAGGCTAGCTCACCCACAATGCTATTATTACCAAACACGTTCTATTTACTTTTTTTTGTACCGTCTATCATTCATTGTCTTTCTAATCTTGCCTTAGGATCAGTTTCATGGCATATTTCATAACCTATCTCGTATTGCCGAATTCAAGTGTTTGTATGGAAATACATGCATTACTTACACATACTTACCGTCCGGCCTTTCCTGTCCAAAGTAAACAAAGTTAGTCAACAATTCATATAAACTTTCAATGTCAAGGGCGTGTCCCTGCCTTAGGTCCTAGCGCGTCGTAGGCGTGTTTTCTAACTCATTTGCACGAAGTACTCTTGATCTCTTGGTGTGTTATATTCAAGCCCGTTCAGAAGGCGCTTCATTCAGTTAACTTAGACTACTTTGTCTCAATGCAAGGACTTGCACGTGGATTGCCACCAGCAAAGCCCACTTAATCTATATGCACCGGTCGCTGGCACCACAAGCTATTTTGGACACATTCTCCCTTGGTATTTCTCACCTATCATAGTGTGATGGCTGATACACCTTGATAGTCTCTTAAAATACCAGACCTTACGTCTCCTGGGTGGCCAAGCCTGCACCCAGGCTAGGACAGTTAGCTATTTTGATTTCTGCCTAGGCCGGCCATGATCCTTCCTTTGATGGTGCCGTTAGAAATCCCTTATTCTGCCTACCTCCCGTATACGATGGGATTGTCCATGACCATTTCGTTTTGTTTAGCATTTTAACTTAACGGCTGTCTCTGAGACGTAGGCTAACCCTTAGCCATAATACGTTATCGACCAGGTTGGCGGCGGCGGCCGTGCAGCGCAGGTAGCGAGCCTCGATGCACGTCCCCGTCATACCTGTCGCTAACCATTCCTTTCTTTCTTATCTTTTATTCATTCTTCCTTTCCTTTTATTCATTCTTTCTTTTCTTTTTTTCACTTGTTTGTTCATTCATTGATTCATTCACATATTCATTCATTCTCATATTCATTCATTCATTTGTTGATTCATTCTTCCACTTATTCGTTCATTCATTCATTCATACATTATGCAACTCCCCGTACGGGAATCGCCTTGGCAACCCATCGGTCCCGAAGTCTTCCAATGTTGCTATACTCTACTCGAAACGACTATGTCGATAGTCTTCCATTTCATTCTTGTAAACCATTCATTATTTTATTGTTGAACACATAAGGAACTCGAAATGTAAGCTTGTGTCTTAGCACGAGCACGGAGTACGGTACGAGAGTTCTCACATTTTTCTATGTTCTTTTATATATTCTATACAAGATGGGATTATTCCCTTAGCTAGGTGCGTTGAGTCATTTATTAGCATGCGCGGTGTTATCGCCCAGCAATTCTAGCAATAGTGTCCGTATTGTTATGTGTCTAGGCTAAGAAAAGATGGGTTCATCGGATATGTAACGTCCCAGTCCCAAAATATGTAGGTCTAGGAACGTAGACATGCCAGCTGTATTCATACGAAGTACATAGGCCTCGTATGGATACATAAGCTGTAAAATGCAGTAGAACCATAACTAATCTAATCTCATCCATAAAATGTAAGAATAAACGATATATAATGATAATGAATTGTCTTGATACAATATGTTGGGCGGAGACAAATCCACTACCAACAAGTAAAGGAAAATACATGAGTAAAGAAATGATTTTGGCGAGCGAAGCGAAGACGATCCAAGTGCAATCATCCTCGAAGAAATAGCGATGATCACGGCTAGAGCTAGAACATCTGCGAAAGACAAGAGCACACACCTAGAGAGATAACCAGGTCCTCAGAGAGACGTAACAAGACACATAATATCATGCCATATAAACTGAATAAATACTGCTCAAATAAATAAGTCAATTAAATTATAACATGGTCCAATACACACCTATTGAACTAGTGTACCATCCCCCCAACCAAACAAGGACAGGAGATGGTAAACTAATTCACGATGACGTATCTTTCCATGCTATGAATCCAATATGGTATCCGAACCCCAACAAGGTTCAATAACATCTCATAGAAGTAGTAAGTCACACCTACAACCAAACAGGGACAAGATGTGACGAACTAATCCGCGATAAATTATTGTTCCAAGCCATGGTCAGATACAAGTACCCAAACCAAAAGTACACGTACCTAACGGATAAAGGTAGCTAACCGTTCTAAGTGAAATGTAGTTAAGAACAATCCTTCCTACGCATGGGTCCTGGCTGAATAGGATCGGCATAGTCCCCCCTTAGGGCACTAGAGGCCCAATCAGTAAGAGCATAACGTTCCGCAGAACGTCAGTGGCCGTCAGTAATCATGGGTCATCAGCCCCGTATCTCCAACGAAGCTTCCGGGTCATAAGGGAAAGTGCATCGAAGCCCATACGCTAAGGAATTGTCCTCCCCACCCAATGCCTACTGTGTTGTATCCACAACACAAAACAACTATTAACCGCTAAGTCAAACTAAGCATGTAATCTCTATTAGCGGTTATTCCTATCGCACGGCTTGTACGTACTGGTGGCCAGCCAATCACGTATGTCCGTGTTCTATATGCGACACATAACTTCGTGGTACAACGTGTTATGGCCAATGAATGCAACACACAAGGTGGTCCCTTAAATCTAGGTTTAATGTGTAAAAAATAATACATAACAGGAAATATAAATGAACAGTAAGTTCTAACAGGTTATACCATGTATCATAGTTTATTTTACATAAAGAAAATAAATAAGGCATGAAATATGAGCTAAAATAAATAAACAGCAAATGACAAGGTGTCTTGCCTGGTAGGACGCCTGGTGTACTGCAATGCCCAATGTGACACGAACTGCGACTTTGGTGTTATAACTATGCCAAATAGCCTCCAATGATGGTACGGGTTGTTCCATCGGGTCCAGGATGGTCAAATTGGTTCTGGTTGATATGAGGTAGTATCGGACTGGCGAAGGAATAGGAATAACGGAATTTGTTGTCACGGACAGGAGGATAATCATAAGATATTTAGATAAATATTTATATTACTTAAAACTATAATTTGTTACCAAAATATTTTATATACTACATACTTGAGTACAAAAATAGTTTTTAGGCCAAAATCCTAAATTTGTCAAAATAAAGTTTTAGTAGGAAACTACATATTTCTATTAGCCAAAATTTATAAATTAGAAATTTATAGTATATTTGGTGACTACTTTTATTGACCAATATATCTTATAAAATTTAAAAAGAAAATAATAGATAAAATAGATTTTTTCAAAGTAATATTTTGGTAAAATCTACCTTTGAAAATAGTTACAAAAATAATATTTTTACAAAAATACTAAAATAATAATATTACAATTACTAATTTTAATAGTATCAACAAGAATAATCATAAATAAAGATAATAGAACAATAATAGTATTTTTAATAATAAATTATCATTAAATATCATCAGCCGAATATACTGGAAGAAAACCAAGAAATCAAGAAATAATGACAATAATAATTATTATTATTATGAGTAATACCATTGTATACATAATTTATAGAATACGAAAATAGTATAATATAATAATAATGATGATAATGATAATAATAATAATAACCTTAATAATAATTATTATTAACAACAAAAAATTTTAAAAAAAAGGGGCTGTAGTCCGCCTCTTTCGAGGAGACCACTCTCCAAGAAGAAAGAAAAAATTAGAAAGAACATGAGGTTTAAAGAGAGGAAGAGAGAGGAGGAGCAGAGAGAGAGAATTTAGAAAGTTAGCGAGAGAGAGAAGTGAGAGTGAAGAAGAGAGGGGAAGGGGCGGCGGAAGACTCGGAAAAGGGAAGATCTGCGTCGGGGCTGCACCGGTGGAGCTCACAGCACTGCGGAGGGCGGTTCGACGAAACTGCGGTAGGAGTCTGGGTAGCGCGCGGTGGGGTTTCCGGCGGAGCTGTCGGCCGAGAGTGGCGGTGGCGGTCGCGTGCTGCGTTGAGGGTGCGGATGTGTCATGGCGGGCGGAGCGGCCACCCGAGAAAGGGGTGGCGGCTCCCAGCGCTGGTGTCGAAGCGTGGGGCCGTTCACGGCGAGTCGGGGGTCCGGCGCCGGCGTGGAGGTAAGGCGTGGTGGTTTAAATTTTTGAGGGGTTTTTGGGTGTTGGCAATTTCTGGTGGAGGTGGTTGTAGTTTAGTTTATCAGGGACGACCGGGGTGGTCGGAGAATTTGGTGGCAATGGTGATACTGATGGTGCGGCGGTTGTGAGGGTTTTACCGGGGGCTGGTGTTGGGAGTGTACGGCCGGTGGCGGTGTCTATAGTTTTAGGGTTTTCGGTCGGGAGAGGAGATGGGGGTGCTTAGTAGTCGTGGCGACTGGGTGTAGTGGTCGGAGTACAATGGTGGTCTTGGTGGTGGTGCACAGGTGTAGGGGCAGTCGGCTGGTGTGGCCGGCGAGGCGAAGTTGGGGGTGATTGGTGATGGCGGGTTTGGGGTGTGCTGGTGATGAGAGACAGAGAAGGGTGGTTTTGCGGAGACTGTTGTATGGTGCGGGCGGTTGTGACGACGGCGGTGCCGTGAGTGACTTGGGCTGGATTGGGTCTATGCAGTGGCGGAGATGGGTCGGTGGTAGTGGTGCTGGCAGCGGGTGCTGAGCAGCAGACGGAGACAGGGTTAGATTTTAGGTTGGGTCGGGGTTGTCCGACACAACGGAGGAGGGGCTGGAAGAAGTGTCCTGCGAGACACGGGATGGATTGGCGTCCGGGGTTGTCGGACGCGGGGAATTTATGTACATGTAAAGGAAGATAAGTAGTGGATGGGACACGGACACGGTCATGGACACGATGCACTCACTTTTGTGGTGAAAAATTTATGGAAGATTAATTATGAAGAAATAATGGATGAGTACCTACCTATTTATAGGATGTCGAAATTCTCAGTTGGATAAGGATTAGGAGTAGTTTAAACCCAAAAATAGATAATTCACAACTTAATTTAAAATCAATCAAATCCAAATCCAAATACAAATCCAATTTAAATCTAATTAAATTCTTTTAGTTTAAAATCAAATCAATTTCAAATATAGATATCAATTTACTTATTTAAATCAATCCATAAAATCATATCGGAATTTTAATTGCCACAAAAATTTCAAAATATGTTTTCAAAAAATACTATAGTAATAATTTCAAAAATTACCTTATTATTTAAAAATAAACTAATAAATAATTACGAAATATATATGTATGCGCAAATAATATTTACAAATATATACTTTTCTAGTATACCATTTTATAAGAATATTATTTATTATAACTGTCTAAATAAAAGGCTTTTCATAAATAACTCATCTATTTAAAAATTTTGAAAGCTAAAAATAATTATTATATATTTTATCTTGAAACTATAAAAATAAGAAAAATTATTGTCTAAAAATATATACGCTCGCACATATTCGCACTCGTCGAGAAATTACGAAAAATAAAATTTCGTGCGCGACGTACAATATGACTACGCGACGTACAATACAAAATTTTAAATCAGTACCAAATTTAATAATAAAAAAAAGTAGTAGAAATTTAGGGGTTTTACATCCTACCCAACTTAAAAGAATTTCGTCCTCGAAATTAAGAATTAGTAGGGGGTGAGAAGACACAAGGGGGTATCGGTAGAGAACAATCAAGTTGTTTGGTGAGACAAAGAGATGATGTTCGACATGCGATTAGCAAGCCATGGCTTTAAAACATAACATTTAAAGTTAGTCATCATAACATACAAAGGAGTAATATGGTATCAAGAGAATAAATGAGCGGCCTAAAAGATATGTTTTGAAAGTAGGTTTAAGGACACGATTTAAGAGAACGATTAGACTCACTCCTAATTTAAGTGATTATGAGATCGTGATAAGGCCGAAAATAGGACGAGTAGTTTAGGATGAAGATATAGCAACATCGAGTGAGAATGGTCATAGTCGATAGGAAGGCTAGAGGAAGTTCTAGTACAACGCCTTCGTCCTTCTAAAATAGGTGAAGGCAAAAAGCAATATAGAGTTCGAAGGAGGCGTTATCAAATACAAATACGTGGTTCAAAGGCGACCGAATAATTCAAAGAGATTTGCCAAGGCAGTCGCAGATGGTACTCTAGAGGACAAGTTTAGCTATGTCCCCATCCACGTAGAACGATAGATAAAAGCGAACCAAAGTGCACTCGGTTGATCAGACCATCATGCACCGGTTCTGATTAGAAAATATGTTAGTGAGCGCGCTTAATAGCATAAGTCATGAACAAACTCGATAAAATGGATGAGTTTGTAAAACTAGATTATAGTAGCAACATTAGTCAAGGTGGTAAAAACATAGGCACGGAAGACTAAGGTTGGAAGAAGTAGAAATTGGTTCGAACTTCTAAAGGATATAAGTCATGTCATGTGAGAGTCTTCATACAGTCATCCTATAGTCTTCTTGTCTAAGTCCTTGGTTGGCTAGACGGGCTAGGGTCCTCTAGATTCTAGAATCTAATTAAACTTGCTAATATAGGTCACTAGGACAAAGGGATTGCTAGGTCACAAGGCATTCTACCTAACTTAAAAGAATTAAACTAATGGTGTTTTGGGACAAAAGTAATATGTCTAACTAGTAAGGGTCACCTTCCTAACCTCTAGCAAGCACGAAGGGGAGATAAGAATAATGAAGGAAGGAATCAAGCAAGATGCAATCGATGAGTCGAACGGTAGTTCGAATATGGAATCGAGGAAAGAGGTCAAGTATGTGGATGAGATCCTAGACTTCTAATCCTATTCGCAGGCTTGCTTGGTAAAGTAAAGTAACCAAACAATTTATCTTGACCTGCATGGGCCACCACAAAAACATGTAACGCTCCAGTCACAAAATACGTAGGTCTAGGAACGTAGACATGCCAGCTGTAAATTCATACAAAGTACATAGGCCTCGTATGGATACATAAGCTGTAAAATGCAGTAGAACCATAACTAATCTAATCTCATCCATAAAATATAATAATAAAAGATATATAATGATAATGAATTGTCTTGATACAATATGTTGGGCGGAGACAAATCTACTACCAACAAATAAAGGAAAATATATGAGTAAAGAAATAATTTTGGCGAGCGAAGCGAAGATGATCCAAGTCCAATCATCCTCGAAGAAATAGCGATGATCACGGCTAGAGCTAGAGCACCTGCGAAAGGCAAGAACACACACCTGGTGAGATAACCAGGTCCTCAGAGGGACGTAACAAGACACATAATATCATGCCATATAAACTGAATAAATACTGCTCAAATAAATAAGTCAATTGAATTATAACATGGTCCAATACACACTTATTGAACAAGCGTACAATCTCCCCAACCAAACAAGGACAGGAGATAGTAAACTAATTCACGGTGATGTATCTTCCCATACTATGAATCCAATATGGTATCCGGACCCCAACAAGGTTCAATACCTTCTCATCGAAGTAGTAAGTCACACCTACAACCAAACAACGACAAGATGTGACGAACTAATCCGCGATAAGTTATTGTTCCAAGCCACGGTCAGATACAAGTACCCAAACCAAAAGTACTCGTACCTAATAGATAAAGGTACCTAACCGTTCTAAGTAAAATATAGTTAAGAACAATCCTTCCTACGCATGGGTCCTGGCTGAATAGGATCGGCATAGTCCCCCCTTGGGGCACTAGAGGCCCAATCAGTAAGAGCATAACGTTCCGCAGAACGTCAGTGGCCGTCAGTAATTATGGGTCATCAACCCCGTATCTCCAGCGGAGCTTCCGAGTCACAAGAAAAAGTGCATTGAAGCCCATACGCTAAGGAATTGTCCTCCCCGCCCAATGCCTACTGTATTGTATCCACAATACAAAACAACTATTAACCGCTAAGTCAAACTAAGCATGCAATCTCTATTAGCGGTTATTCCTATCGTACGGCTTGTAAGTACTGGTGGCCAGCCAATCACGCACGTCCATGTTCTATATGCGACACACAACTTCGTGGTACAACGTGTCATGGCCAATGAATGCAACACACAAGGTGGTCCCTTAAATCTAGGTTTAATGTGTAAAAAATAATACATAGCAGAAAAAATAAATAAACAGTAAGTTCTAACAGGTTATGCCATGTATCATAGTTTATTTTTTATAAAGAAAATAAATAATGCATGAAATATGAGCTAAAATAAATAAACAGCAAATGGCAAGGTGTCTTGCCTGGTAGGACGCCTGGTGTACTACAATGCTCAATGTGGCACGAACTGCGACTTCGGTGTTATAACTACGCCAAACAGCCTCCAATGATGGTACTGGTTGTTCCATCGGGTCCAGGATGGTCAAATTGGTTAGGGTTGATATGAGGTAGTCTCGGACAGGTGAAGGAATAGGAATAACGGAATTTGTTGTCACGGACAGGAGGATAATCAAAAGATATTTAGATAAATATTTATATTACTTAAAACTGTAATTTGTTACCAAACTATTTTATATAGTACATACTTGAGTACAAAAATAGTTTTTAGGCCAAAACCCTAAATTTGTCAAAATAACGTTTTAGTAGGAAACTACATATTTCTGTTAGACAAAATTTATAAATTAGAAATTTATAGTATATTTGGTGAATACTTTTATTGACCAATATATCTTATAAAATCTAAAAAGAAAACAATAGATAAAATAGATTTTGTCAAAGTAATATTTTGGTAAAATCTACCTTTGAAAATAGTTTAAAAAATAATATTTTTACAAAAATACTAAAATAATAATATTAGCAATTACTAATTTTAATAGTACCAAAAAGAATGATCATAAATGAAGATAATAGAACAATAATAGTATTTTTAATAATAAATTATCATTAAATATCATCAGCCGAATATACTGGAGAAAATCAAGAAATAATGACAACAATAATAATAATTATTATGAGTAATACCATTGTATATATAATTTACAGAATACGAAAATAGTATAATATAATAATAATGTTGATAATGATAATAATAATAATAACCTTAATTATAATTATTATTATCAACAACAAAACAAAAAAATAAAATAAAGAAAAAAGGGGTTGTGGTCCTCCTCTTTCGTGGAGACCACTCTCCAAGAAGAAAGAAAAAATTAGAAAGAACATGAGGTTTAAAGAGAGGAAGAGAGAGGAGGAGCATAGAGAGAGAATTTAGATAGTCAGCGAGAGAGAGAAGTGAGAGTGAAGAAGAGAGAGGAAGGGGCGGCGGAAGACTCGGGAAAGGGAAGATCGACTTCAGGGTTGCGCCGGTGGTGCTCACAGCACTGCGGAGGGCGGTTCGACGAAGAGGCGGCCGGAGTCTGGGTAGCGCACGGTGGGGTTTCCGGCGGAGATGTCGGCCTAGAGTGGCGGTGGCGGTGGCGGTCGCATGCTGCGACGAGGGTGCGAATGCGTCTTGGCGGGCGGCGCGGCCACCCGAGGAAGGGGCGGCGGCTCCCAACGCTGGTGTCGAAGCGTGGCGCCGCTCGCGACGATCGGGGGTCCGACGCCGGCGTGGTGGTTTAAATTTTTAGGAGGGTTTTGGGTGTTGGCAATTTCTGGTGGCTGTGGTTGTGGTTGGTTTATCAGGGACGACCGGGGTGGTCGGAAAATTTGGTGGCAATGGTGATACTGATGGTATGGCGGTTGTGAGGGTTTTACTGGGGGCTGGTTTTGGGAGTGTGCGGCCGGTGGCGGTGGCGGTGGTTTTGGGGTTTTCGGTCGGGAGAGGAGATGGGGGTGCTTAGTAGTCGTGGCGACTGGGTGTAGTGGTCGGAGTACAATGGTGGTCTTGGTGGTGGTGCACAGGTGTAGGGGCAGTCGGATGGTGTGGCCGACGAGGCGAAGTTGGGGGTGATTGGTGATGACGGGTTTGGGGTGTGCTGGTGATGAGAGACAGAGAAGGGTGGTTTTGCGGTGACTGTTGAATGGTACGGGCGGTTGTGACGGCGGCGGTGCCATGAGTGACTTGTGCTGGATTGGATCTGGGCGGTGGCGGAGATGGGTCGGTGGTAGTGGTGCTAGCAGCGGGTGCTGAGCAGCAGGCGAAGACAGGGTTAGATTTTAGGTTGGGTCGAGGGTGTCCTACACAACAGAAGAGGGGCTGGGAGAAGTGTCCTGCGAGACACGGGATGGATTGGCGTCCGGGGTTGTCGGACGCGGGGAATTTATGTATATGTAAAGGAAGATAAGTAGTGGATGGGATACGGACACGGTCATGGACACGATGCACTCACTTTTGTGGTAGAAAATTTATGGAAGATTAATTATGGAGAAATAATGGATGAGTACCTGCCTATTTATAGGATATGGGAATTCCCAGTTGGATAAGGATTAGGAGTAGTTTAAACCCAAAAATAGATAATTCACAACTTAATTTAAAATCAATCAAATCCAAATCCAAATACAAATCTAATTTAAATCTAATTAAATTCTTTTAGTTTAAAATCAAATCAATTTCAAATATAGATATTAATTTACTTATTTAAATCAATCCATAAAATCAAATCGAAATTTAAATTGCCATAAAAATTTCAAAATATGTTTTCAAAAAATACCATAATAATAATTTTGAAAATTACCTTATTATTTAAAAATAAACAAATAAATAATTATGAAATATATATGTATGTGCAAATAATATTTACAAATATATACTTTTCTAGTATACCATTTTATAAGAATATTATTTATTATAACTTTCTAAATAAAAGGCTTTTCATAAATAACTCATATATTTAGAAATTTTGATAGCTAAAAATAATTATTGTATATTTTATCTTGAAACTATAAAAATAGGAAAAATTGTTTTCTAAAAATATGTACGCTCGCACATATTCGCACTCGTCGAGCGATTGCAAAAAATAAAATTTCGTACGCGATGTATAATACAAAATTTTAAATCAGTACCAAATTTTATAATAAAAAAAAGTAGTAAAAATTTAGGGGTTTTACAGGAGCCACCCACCTTAGCGATGTTCGCTTCGGCCGAGCAATACTTCGAGCGCGCCTTTGAATGTCTAAGTCTTGATTCATCCTTGATGGGCCAATGTAAGCCTTGCATCGACTCTTCATTAGGTCGATGCCAACTCTTCGGGTCGACGGCTCGTTTGAGTCGTTGCACTTGCCGTTTGAATCGGTGTTCCGCTACGGCAGAGCGGGTCATTACATAATACACCATTCAAAACAAGTCTTGTCCTCGAGACTTCCTGAGTGCAGGTCATCCTACCATTTCTTAACTCATGTCGTGTGCGTATCTTAGACGATCCCTATCGAATGGCTTTATCGGTCGATGGCATCGAACTACACTCGATACCTTTCCAAGTTTCGTGTCGCATACGTTTGGTCAATTTTATTGAATGACTTTTTATTCATTTTAGAGTTGATGGTACTTATTCAATTGTCGTGTTTCTTCGACTTGGTTGCTATTTCTTCATGTCATGGGACTGTAATGGTCACACGAGGTGCGTTGTAATTCATCAAATACGAGAGTCGTAGGTTGAGGCTAACTCACTCATTCGTTCATGCGCATCTCAACATCCACTCGCAGCTGTATTCGAGTTCATCATATCACTGAGTTTGGATCGTGCACATATTCAAGGCGTCCCCCGAATACGTACATTTCAACCAAGCTTTGCGATTAGCGAAGTCAGACAAGCTACTCGTGATAGTTTTGATTTGCCGATCGTTTTACTTTTACTTCGATTAAAATCAAACTCATGTGTGTATCACTATCGTTTATCTCGGTCCTCGAGATAATTCGATTCGCTTCTCAAGCGCTCTTATCTACGAAATCAATACGATTTTTTCTTGGCCGGGTCGACCAAGTCTAAGAATTCCCGTCCGATTCAAGACCAAGTATTACACTGTCATCGAGTACGTCTTCATATCAATGATTTAATTCGTTATCCTAATTTTACTTGTGCATCATCCATTCCTATCATTAACTTCGTTTGGGGCCAATCTTGTTGACGTTCACGCACACTCCCAGTTCTTCGTCCTACTCTAAGTCTTGTTGCCCAAAGTCTATCGTCCGTCCAGACGATACTGTAATATCAATCGCACAGGTTCGATCACTCGGCATAGGGTCGTCTGCCTATCTGCTAGGTCAGCTCACAAGGTCATAGGTACATGTCAAGTTCTCGGTTCATTGTACAAAGTCATTGTACGATGCTCGCCCCAATCCTATGGTCGAACCATTTTGTTCGTTTGTATGGGAGTTTCTATCCAAGTTTATTTCACTCAAATTTTAAACATCGAGCAACATTCACCCTATTCGCATCAAGACATTCTCCGCTCCAAGTCTGAGCTCGTTTAGGAAAGTCATCCTACGATAGGTTATCCTCAACCAAATCTTCGACATGTTAATATCGTGCACTCACACTAGCAATTATCGTAGTCTATCTCTTCAAGTATATTTGATACAATTCACCTATCCATCCTATCCAATTCACGTAGTCGATTACAAGGTAGTCTAGCCTTGCAATATGTCATGCCCCGATCTCACGCAAGTCTGATTATCCACGATGGACATGAATCACCATGTCAACATTTTTGCAGAATAATCATCCTCATCGGGACGTAACTCTTGTATTACGTCCAGACTTACTCATTTTCGATATGCGGATTGGGCCTACTCAATCCTCAACTTTACTTCGTTGTCCATCATAAGTTCGATCAATCCTCCAATTTGCTTTTACTTCAAACTACAAGTCGAAGCAATCAAAATTGCCATGTCAAGGTATTTCGAGTTCGATCGTTCCCGCTGGACATGAATCACCATACCAATGCTCACGTGGAATGATCGTCCCAAATTCGACGTGACGCATGTACGAGGCTAGAGTTGTGCTCGCGCAAGACAAGATCGTTGTTGTTGGGGTTATCACCGAACAATCAAGTCACTTCCCTTCTTCATTACAAACATTCATTTCTATCAAAATTCCCCAACATAGTATCCTTCAAAACAATAACTTTTAACACGATCATCATTCATCGAATCAGAGTACCCCCGAGTTATCGTACATCGATCTTTGATACGCCTCAATACCATCGATGATGTACATAACCTGATGATCTTCTTTTTGCAACGAATTCCAAGTCGTGCAACTTAATTTCTTCAATTCATATTGTCTCGTGCTAACTCTTCATTGAGCAACATCTATTCCAATTCTGTAGTCATTCTCGTATCTCCACTCAACGTTTCCCATGCAAGCTATCTTCCGATCGTGCTATCTTCGATCTTGTTTGAGTATTTTGTCTTAACTCAAGTTTCAATCCATTCGACTAAATTCAAAATCGCATATACGATTCACTACGTTTCCTTGACCAACATACCCATTTACTTTATCTTTTCGAATCTCCATTCAAACATTTCGTAATTTGTACTACGTATTCTTAATTCGTCCAAACAACATCTCATCTGAGACTCTCGAAGTCGCAACCAACTAAGCGTTATGTTCTAAGGCTTTGTGCGATATCATCGTTTGCCGACGTACTCGTTCTGTCCGTAAATCCTTCAGTCTCGCTCGAATAATTTTTATAACGTCCATACACCACTCAGGGTTTGAGCCACTAGACTAGTCGTCGACACTCACTCTTATTCTTCTTCGAAGCTATCACATATACCACTCGGGGTCAAGTCATTCTATAGTTCCTTAAAAGGCCATTTGATTCTCGATCGACATGTTCAATTTTGCGTTCGCCCATTCCTCAAGGTCCAAGAACCATTTCCCGTGTTCGCTTTTGCGTTGGTCAAGTAACGTCTCTATCAACATACGTTCTGAGTCTCACTTATTCTCGTCCGAGCGATAGTCGATCTCGCTCGCAAACTCGTTCGCACCAAAAGGTCTAGGTGCACGATACTCGACACAACTTAGCCGAAAGGCTGTGTGCATAACCATCCCGTTCGAACTATACTTCGATCTCGTGTACTCGTTTGCTATTGTTAGCGTAAGCTTATTCAAGCACGTACTACGTTTGTTAACTTTTAGCATTAGTTTTCTTTCAACTCAAGTCCGTCGTAGTTTGGCAGAAAGGCCTTCATCTATCGATTCCGTCCAACCGAGTACTCATACGAGCTTTTGAAAATATTAGACTTATTATATAGAACATCCCAAGGCACAACGAGAGAGAGCGTATACTTTTTTGTTTCAAAGCGAGCTTTCAAAACTGAGATAATCGAAATAAAGTCCAAGGACGTAAAGTCGTGCTCTGATACCAATCTGTCATGCCCCGCTCCCGTAGGAGCGATCGTCCTTGCTAAGCCGTGACGCCATACGGGCCTAGGTTGCGCCCGTGCAAGGCTAAGTCCGGAAACGGCCGATTTGAGGCTAGGCCACAGAGTCGCACAGAGTGTCACCATTTGCAGCGAAAAGTAAATGAACACAAGTTGAAGCGAATTCAAACTCTTTATTGATTTTCAGGAAGTTTACAAGCGGCGCTAGGCCGAGTTTACAAGTCTCTCAAGCACTCTCTCTCTCTGAAACATAAAAGGCGTGCCAAGTGGCTTACAACATGGAATAATTCATGGCGATGTCCCGATACATTATGTCCTATATATGGTGCTTCAGCTCCTTGCAACGCTCCAAGGCCCCAGAGTTAGCCTCGCGCCTTAGCACGTTCGAGGAAAGCTCCGTATCCGACGACATCTCCTACGTCCTGCAAGCAAACTGTGGGGTTATTAGTACATTGTTATGTACTGGTATGGAGGCTAGCTCGCCCACAATGCTATCATTACCAAACACATTCTATTTACTTTTGTGCACCGTCTATCATTCATTGTCTTTTTAATCTTGCCTTAGGATCAGTTTTATGACATATTTTATAACCTATCTCGTGTTGTCGAATTCAAGTATTTGCATGGAAATACATGCACGACTTACCCATACTTACCGTCCGGCCTTTCCTGTCCAAAGTAAACCAAGTTAGTCAATAATTCATATAAACTTTCAATGTCAAGGGCGTGTCCCTGCCTCAGGTCCTAGCGCATCGTAGGCATGTTTTCTAACTCATTTGCACGAAGTACTCTTGATCTATTGGTGTGTTATATTCAAGCCCGTTCAAAGGCGCTTCATTTAGTTAACTTAGACTACTTTGTTTCAATGCAAGGACTTGCATATGGATTGCCACCAGCAAAGCCCACTTAATCTATATGCACCGGTCACTGGCACCACAAGCCATTTTGGACACATTCTCCCTTGGTATTTCTTACCTATCATAGCGTGCTGGCTGGTACACCTTGATAGTCTCTTGAAATACTCGACCTTACGTCTCCTGGGTGGCCAAGCCCGCTCCCAGGACAGGATAGTAAGCCATTTTAATTTCTGCCTAGGCCGGCCACGATCCTCCCTTTGATGGTGCCGCTGGAAATCCCTTATTCTGCCTACCTCCCGTATACGATGGGATTATCCACAACCATTTCGTTTTGTTTGTCATTTTAACTTAACGGCTGTCTCTAAGCCGTAGGCTAACCCTTAGCCATAATACGTTATCGACCAGGTTGGTGGTGGTGTCCGTACAGCGCAGGTAGCGAGCCTCGATGCTCGTCCCTGTCATACCTGTCGCTAACCATTCCTTTCTTTCTTAACTTTTATTTATTCTTCCTTTTCTTTTATTCATTCTTTCTTTTCTTTTTTTACTTGTTTGTTCATTCATTGATTCATTCACATATTAATTCATTCTTATATTCATTCATTCATTCGTTGATTCATTCATCCACTTATTCGTTCATTCATTCATTCATACATTATACAACTCCCCGTGCGGGAGTCGCCTTGGCGACCCATCGGTCCCGAAGTCTTCCAATGTTGTTATACTCTACTCAAAATGACTATATCGATAGTCTTCTGTTTCATTGTTGTAAACCATTCATTGTTTCATTGTTGAACATATAAGGAACTTGAAATATAAGCTTGTGCCTTAGCAAGAGCGCGGAGTGTGGTACGAGAGTTCTCACATTTTTTATGTTCTTTTCCATATTCTATACAAGCATACAAGATAGAATTATTCCCTTAGCTTGGTGCGTTGAGTCATTTATTAGCATGCACGGTGTTATCGCCTAGAAATTCTAGCAATAGTGTCTGTATTGTTATGTGTCTAGGCTAAGCAAAGACGGGTTCATCGGAGCCACCCACCTTAGCGATGTTCGCATCGGCCGAGCAATACTCCGAGCGCGCCTTTGAAAGTCTAAGTCTGGATTCATCCTTGATGGGCCAATATAAGCCTTGCATCGACTCTTCATCAGGTCGATGCCAATTCTTCGGGTCGACGGCTCGTTTGAGTCGTTGTACTTGCCGTTTGAATCGGCGTTCTGCTAGGGCGGAGCGGGTCATTACAGGTAGAAGCTCGTGGTGCGGAGCTCGCTTGGATGCGTCGAGGCACGGAGTTCCTTGGCGACTCGAAGCATACGGCCGCGTGAAGACAAGACTTATACAGGACCTAATGTATGGACATTGCCTTCTGAAGCTTCTGCTGGCTCAAGTATTGTATCGAGTAATGAGAGAGAGTAGAACGACTTATAAAATAAGAGAAAAGTGAGCTTGGGAGACTTGTAATCATGGCCTTGTGTCCTATTGTAATTTGATTGTTCAATATCAATAAAGAGCTCTTTTGAATAACTTGTGTTTTGATTCTAAATTTCGGCTGCATGTTTTAATGTTTCTGCTTGGGACTTCTATACGACGACCCCGTCGCTGCCGTTGTAATCGGCCGTTATGAAACTGTCTTGCATAAGCGCAATCTAGGCTCCTGCGGCATCACGCCTTAGCAAGGACGATCGCTCCTTTGGAAGCGGGGCATGACATAATGGTATCAGAGCACGGCTTTACGTACTTGGACTCTAAGTTGAATCTTTCAGTTTTGAAAGCTCGTCGTCGATGAAGAGGTGTGCGCTCTCTCTCAAATGTCCCTCGGCATGTCCATAGAATAAGTCTAAATATTTTTATAAGCTCGTACAAGCGTTCAATCGAACGCATCGGTAGGCCTTTGTGCCGAACGGTATCAAACTTGACTTGATAGAAAACATATGCTAAAGTTACCAAGTCGCGTGCGTGCCCAACTAGTCCTACGTCGACATTAGCAAACAAGCGTGCAAAATCAGAGTATAGTCCATACGGGATGGCTATGCACACGGCCTTTTAGCTAAGTTGTGCCGCGTGTTGCACACCTCGACCTTTTGGTGCAAATGAGATGCGAGCAATACTAAGTATCGCTTGATCGGAAACGGAGATACACTTAGAGTGTATATCGATAGGAATGCTATCGGACTAACGCTTAGGCGTACACGGAGGATTGAATTAGATTTTGAGGAATAGTGCGAATGACTTAGTGAGTCGATACGACGTGAGTAATTATGCTAGAAATTCGTCGAACGAATCTGAAAGATGTGTTAGCGAGTAATACGAACATGATTATGGATTAAATTGGATGGCTCGAATCCTGAGTGGTGTATGGTTTGTCTTGGAAATCATTCGAGCAAAAATTAAGGATTAGAGGTGATAACGAGTATATCGGCGAGGCGATACGATCGCGCAAAGCCTTAGAACGCGTCACGCTCAGTTAGTCATGACTTCGAATGTCCCGAACGAGATGTCGTTCGGACAACTTGTGAATGGGCAACGCGAGTTAGAAAATGATATTGAATCATGATTCAGAACGATGAATGAAAGTGGATGTCTTGTTCGAGAAAACCTAGAGGATCGCACTTGTGATTTTGGATTTGATCGAATGAAACTATAGTATCTAATTTGGACTAGCATCAGCTACACGACTCGAAGTTCGTTGCAAAAGAAGATCGTCAGGTTACGTACATCATCGATGGTATTGAGGCGTATCAGAGATCGACGTACGATAACTCGGGGGTACTCTGATTCAAAAAACGATGATCGTATGAAATGTCATTGTTCCGATGGATGCTATACTCGGGATGTTGAAATATATCGAGGAAAAGATATACATGGCTCGAGGATTTTCTAGTTGAACGAATGACGATCAGACTATCGAACTTGGACTGGATGAAAATAAAATGTTTGGATTTGCTTCGTCGACAACCACAATGTTGACGTTCTTGTCTTATGCGAGCACAACTCCAGCCTCGTACATACATTACGTTGATTAGGGTAATCACTCCACATGAGCGCTAGTATGGTGATTTATACAGCAGGGGTGATCGAACTTGCATGGCGTAGCAATTTGTATGCATCGACTTGTGGTTTGACACGAAGGTGGATTCGAGAATGACTCAGTGTGTACTTGACAATTGAACTTGAGGATTGAGTAGGTCCAATCCGCGTATCGAGAATGAATTAGTCTAGACTCAAACAAGAGTTATGCCCCAATAAGAATGATTATTCTGCAGGAGCGTTGCATGGTGATTCATGAACCACCGTGGATAATCGAACTCGCGTGAGATTATGGCATAATATATTGTCAAGCTAGAGGACCTCGTGATCGAATACATGAATTGGTTAGAATTGGTGATTGAACGGAATCGAATATGCACAACGAGTGCTTTGATGCAAATTAGGTGATCATGTTTGATGTTTAGAAATCTGAGTGACGCGAGCTTGGGTAGAAAATCCCGTATTATCGACCTTGGTTTGACCCTAGGATTGGGGTCACTGTTGGCATTATTGTTGGAGAACTATGATTCCAATCCTGACATTGACTTAGC
The DNA here is from genome assembly GCA_029216955.1 of Iris pallida. Classification (NCBI taxonomy): domain Eukaryota; kingdom Viridiplantae; phylum Streptophyta; class Magnoliopsida; order Asparagales; family Iridaceae; genus Iris; species Iris pallida. The sequence goes on along the minus strand of JANAVB010001998.1, from coordinate 4,205,489 downwards.
CTTGTAAAATGGCCTAGCGGTTAGGCGAGACGCCCCTGTTTCAAGAGTTAGAAATCGAAAGATTGATCTTGAGGATTGGTATAGATGGATAGGGTAAAACAAGAATATGGGAATACTCATCACGAGATTCGGTTGACATGCATATATTTTAGGGATGCCTGAGTATGTGCATGATGCGACTCGAGTGAGAATGACAAATTTTCAATAATACGGCTTGGCTGAAATGCATGTATTTTGGGGACGCCTAGAATGCGTGCACGATCCAACCAAGTGATGCCTTAAATTCAAGTGAGACTTAATGAATGGAAGAGTGTCGAAGATTTTGGAATCATGTTAAAGGAACGATTGATAATAGTGCGAGCGTGGCTCAAAATCGAAGAATCGCATAGGCCGAGTGTGTACGAGAGTCCTTGGATCAAAGTAGTCCAAAAGTAAGTACTCAGTTAGTTTCAAGGACGAAACTTTTTCTGAGTGGTGTATGTTGTAGTGTCCCGTCCCGCAAAGTCAATCGGAAGAATCGAAACGCCGACGGCATTCGGTCTTAGCCTTGCAACGGCTACTCGAAGACTCGCTCAGTCGAGGCAACTTCTCGCTCAGGTGGGATAGTTTCAGTGAACTTGCCTCATCTTAGCCTTCACTTAATAACACGCATGTTTTCAACTTGCACAAGCTAGGCTTGATAATAAAAAAGACACATCCACATAGCTAAGAGAATAATTCTAATGGTCGAAATATATTAGAACATAGAAAATGGTCCCACGGTCTTCTTAGAATTCGGCTCAGCGTTCTTTTAAAATGACACTCGATCCTTCGTCCCGTGGCTTGGGAGAAGGAAGTTGGCCTAAGTTTGCTAAGTTGCCACGACACTCGAATTAGCCTAAGTCATAGGCGTCGCCCGCGTGAATGCTTGATAAAGCATACACGGTCCCGTCGTCCAAGGCTTAGCATAGCCTTCGTATGTCCCATGGGTTAAGTCGTATTGTACGAATTATGGCTTAAGTCTAGGCACTCGAGAACTTGGTTGTTCAAGTCGAACGCGTGCACGACACGTTTCCTCGATGCGAAGCTTGGCGTAGCCTTTGCTCGTCAAGTCGTTGCACAAATAAGTTAGACAAAGTTATGTCGGTCGATCTAAGACATTTCTAGTACTGTCCTGCTCTATCTGTGGTTGTCAAGTCGCATAGTCCCATGAGATCAAGGCTCGTCATATAAAGTATATGACTTGAGCAATAGCATCGCCTAGAGAACAAGGCATGTCTAAGGCACGAGCCACGGTGGATTTAGTAAAAGAGTATGCCACGGACAAAGGAAGTCCATGCGACCGGTTGTCATCGAGATCGGTAAGCCTTGTTCACGCGAGATCGGTCCCGCTACTTGGGAGTCTCGCTAAGTCTCGATAAGGAATCACACGAGATCGGTCCCGCTACTTGGAAGTCTCGCTAAAGTTTCGATAAGTCTTACACACGAGATCAGTCCTACTACTGGGAGTCTCGATAAGTCTCGCACACGAGATCGGTCTCGCTACTTGGGAGTCTCGATAAGTCTAGATAAGCAAGCACGCGAGATCGGTCCCGCTACTTGGGAGTCTCGCTAAGTGTCGATAAGTCTTGCACATGAGATCGGTTCCGCTACTTGGGAGTCTCGATAAGTCTCGTACACGAGATCGGTCCCGCTACTTGGGAATCTCGATAAGTATCGCATACGAGATCGGTCCCGCTACTTGGGAGTCTCGATAAGTCTCGTACACGAGGTCGGTCCCGCTACTTATGAGTCTCGATAAGTCTGGATAAGCAAGCACGCGAGATCGGTCCCGCTACTTGGAAGTCTCGATAGAAAGAGAGAAAACATGGTCATAAATAAGGAAGGACTTGGTAGATCGAGTTGAGTCGTACATGGTCATTGGACAACTTGTCGACAAGGTGTAGTCTTCTAGAATGATCACCGTGGCACCGGAAACATGTCTGCCCGAAAGAAGCGAGACGGCTCAAAGTAGGATGCTGGATAACCGTATGGAAGATTCGGCACTTCCGGGGCTAGCTACCCGCGGAGAGACGGACCAATATCCCTGAGCCGGGTTTAAGATAGCTTGACATTGCTAGTGACCACTCATATAGATGGGTCGGCAGAATAGCGACAGAACCACGTGTATGCCTTTGGATTGAGTCTAGAACTTGAATGCATGTCTAGTCGGTAACACAATGTCTGGGCCTAAGATTGGACTGCAGCATAGGCACCATGCTTGGCACGATACTTGGCGTTGGGATGTTCATAAAATTGACACTATATTTCACAAGCCTTGTCTATGTTAGTTTATGAGTCGAACAAGAAGGCCGTAAGGCGGTAGCATGGATAGGTCTTGATAATTTATGAGGCATGGCCACGACTTCATGGTACGATATAGTCTACTGGCACAACCTACACGAGTCGTCCCCCTTGACGTCGTGGACACGAGGATTAGTCTAGAGGCACTTGAGTTTAAGTGAAAGTCTTGGCACGGCCGAGATCGCATAAGTTGCTCCTCGGCGAGGCACTGTCTTGAATATGTTGAAGTCACGAATAGAGTATGGCACGACCTTGCCATCTCGAGTTGAAGTTCGGTCAAGTACATAAGCGATGAGGCACTGCCTCGATCGAAATACACGTTGCATTATAGCACTCATGGCACATCGGTTTGGTCAGGCGTCGTTGTCTTAAAATTGACCCTAAGGCAAGACTAGAAAGACAATCTTAAAGGGACTTGTATTGCACAAAGTAAAGGAACGTATCGATTTTGTATGGGTGGGCGAGGAGCTCACTCCACCAGTACAGTTGAGTACTGACACCCGTACAGTTTTTATGTGAAGGCACAGGTAGAAGCTCGTGTCGCGGAGCTCACATGGATGCGTCGAGGAACGGAGTTCCTTGGTGACTCGAATCGTGCGGCCGCATGAAGTCAAGACTTATACGGGACATAATGTATGGACATTGCCTTCCGAAGCTTCCGTTGGGTCAAGTATTGTATCGAGAGATGAAAGAGGGCACAGTGACTTATAAAATAAGAGAAAAGTGAGCTTGAGAGACTTGTAATCATGGCCTTGCATCTTATTGTAATTTGATTGTTCAATATCAATATAGAGCTATTTTGAATAACTTGTATTTTGATTCTAAATTTCTGCTGCATGTTTCAATGTTTCTGCTTGGGACTTCTGTGCGACGACTCTGTCGCTGTCGCTGTAATCGATCGTTATGAAACTGCCTTCCACGAGCGCAATCTAGGCTCGTGCGGTACCACGCCTTAGCGAGGACGATCGCTCAAACGGGAGCGGGGTGTGACAATATTTCACAAACCGATTTCTCAGGTACAATCACAACCTAACCACCTTCAATACCCATTAGGTGGATTTTTCTAAT